>JAQIWA010001282.1:0-19646 GCA_034693305.1 Eueremaeus valkanovi | reverse complement strand
CCCCCCCCCCCCCCCCCCCCCCCCCCCTGGACCCCCCCTCTGGCCAGGCCTGATCTGATTATTTTGTCCAGACGCCAGCTATAGTCCAATTAATCAAAGCTCAAATCTTATTTCAATCTTTATGCAGACAATCAGAATATTCTCCAGAGTGTCAAGAATTGAACCAGGATGAATGAATATCATTTTAGACAATCCACAGAATAATAAATTCTTCAAAAGCAGCATGTACAAATCTGGAAATCTATGAGCGCCTCAAATATAATGTTATTTATAAAGTAGAAAAAGAGGTGAACTGTATATTTGGGCTATTCTTCAATTATCCAAGCTCATTTCAAGTTTACCTTGATACAAAACTCTAATCTTGGTTCAATTGAATTGAACAGAATTCCTGAGTTAATATTAGATCCATTAGCACTATGTGGACACAAGTCCTTACCGTTCTATGCAGTCAACCAATTGCTTGAGTACTTATCAAAGAATTGGCCATCGATTCTATTCAAGTGATAATTTTGTCCAAAAGTCTGAAATCTTTTTAAACTGTATTTTCAGATGAAAGTCAGATAAACTAGAAGAAAAAAATTGATCTCACAGTTCGCACTCAACCTATTTTTTCATCTGATTTATTGTAACAGAAAAAGTGTAAGTTTTTTTGTGCTTTACTTTCGTATAAAACTCTCGTGTCTTCCCATTGAAGCCAACTCTAGTGTAAACTTCTTTGCCTTATATTGTTTGCAGCCTTAGTCTCATCGCTCATCCGATAACGTAAAGAATTGGCCAAAACTTTCTGCTCTTCTATAATCATGACCTGAAATAATGGTTTTCCACCATTTAGTGGAAAAATATTTAGCTCCTGGTGTTAGACCAAAATTAACTTTGGCTCAAATAAATTCCTTCGACTGAACAGAATATAAATTTTAAAAACTGTAAATTAACTATAACTCAATTTGTGTGAAAAGAAATTCAATTTGAAAGGAAAAATATTTTATGTAAATTAAACTTAATTTACTTTAAGGATAAGAAAGAAAAATATTTAACTTTATTTCGGAAAATAATTTTAAAGAAATACATAATTCGATAAAAAGCTGAATAATTTAATCCAAGAGAAAAATACGATTTTAAAGTCGTTTTGCTTTTAATATCTTTATATTTCTTATAAAATATTTAACAATATATAGAATTTATTTGAACAGAATCTCATCTAAAATGCAGATAAAATATAAAAATTTCAGTTAATTTTAAAAACTTATTCACTAATCAATAAAATCTGAAATATAAAGCCATATCATTGTGTTTATAGAGTTTTGGCCGAAATTGTTGCGATAAATGGCGAAATTGAATGGAAATTAGTTTTGATAAATGTATTTTCGCACAACTGGTATGTAATCGCAAATAATTATACTTAAATGGGAAGCCAACCAATGCTTTCTATGAGCACTCCATTCAATGACATAACATAACAACGAATAACTGAATTGTAAGCTTTTGATAACTAAGTCAACATTTCAATAGGTTTTCTCTCGTTTTTTTCAATAGTCAGCTATTTTTAGCTCATCTTTCGGTACAATTAATCGCTGGACCACAACATTACATGAAATCTCAAATTAGATCAAATCCTAAATACAATTATAACTCTCTTTAGATGACTGAATGAAAGCAATGAATTAATCTTCAAATTCAACCAGAGATGGACAGAGATGGCCAACAGTGACAATATGGTCGGGTTTGACAAATATTATTTGAAACTGAGATTCAAAATAATCATTCGCTTTACCAAAGATCGATTGCAATAATTATACAAAAGTATCCATGTTAACTTATAGTTATAGTTCTAATGAAAAGTTTAAATAATTGATCCAGATAATTATAAATTTCGTTAAAATTTGATAAAATTATGTGCATTTTTATAACTGTACAATATTTGTTGATGCACTATTAAGCTCAGGGTATATCTTGATTAAATATCATGATTCATGAATCACAGGGAAAAATATTCTGATTATCTCTGTCCGGGAATTGAATTCAATTGCAGACATCCGTGTAGTTTAATCAAGTTTTTGTTAAATCTTTTTAAAAAAAACATTTGTCTGATTTGATATTCATTAAAATATAAAAAACAATTTTTTAATTAAATTAAAAAAAATCATTTTATGTTTTGTTTAGGTATTTTCAAATTCAACATATTTTGCATATTTTTGTTATTTAGTGCTTATTCTGAAAACTCTTCTAATATTAAATTCATTGAATATTTGAGATTCTGTTGGCATGAATATAACTGGAATCGCATACTCCTTATAATATACTTTCTATTGTTACAAAAGAGTGAGGTATTTTATATTGTAATATTCGAAATGCCCTCAGGGCAAATGACCGGCATATTCTCTGCAAACATAGTGTGAGCTCCCAATTGAAAATTTTGCTCAGATTTGTCATCAGTTGTAAATTGACTTGATCACATGATTCATTACTAATGACCAACCTGGGTTAAGTCAGGGGCTATTATAAAAACATTTGTGCCCAAAGGAGAGGGTGAAGGGGTTCGCAGCTCATTGGATTTGTTGGAACCATTTTTCTGCGGTATTACAAATATTTATATTTGCCCTGGTATTATATATGACTCATGTTGCCAGCTAATGCATGATGTGCCCGGCACTGTTTATGCAGTCTATAAAATCTGAGCTCAAACTCATTAATTTTGATTAAATAAGTCTAATGTCAGAAAAATGCTTTATTTTTTGTGTTAAACAGCTTTCGATATATTATATGAAAAATTATTTTCTTTCCTTAACTGAAAAATTTGTTTCATTTGTAATATCTATTGCAAAGGAAAAATGGTTTCAGCATTTCATTAGATGGTTCGGTAGTACCGGTCAATTAAGTTTGAAATTGTTTCCAAATAAACTACAAAAGGAGTTTGAATTTGGGAATGGATTCGGTTTAGAGATCACTTAACTGAACACAATGTTAAAGCCAAGAGCTAAAGGAATGTTCCAATCAAAATAACCCTCCTAGAATCCTTGAGTTTGCTATATTAAGTCTAAATATTTTGTTTATTTCCTATATTTTATTTAAATCTAATTATGAATTTCAATTCAGAAATTACTAAATTCTGGTCTTATCCTAACAAACAAGTAATTAAATGTTGTTTTGCTTATTCCTAATTCATTCAAACACTTAAATAATTATGTAATTAAATTAACTCAAGTTTTTGTCTGCAGTTTTCAAATGACAAAAACTATTGGTTAGAGAAGAAAAAAATTGTTAATTAAGACATTAGCTGTAAGTATGTAATTGAATGCATGAATGGGTTCGGAATAAATTCAGAATAAAGTTATTCGTTCTATAAATAGAGTATAAATACAAATGTTATCTCTATTTCATCTCATCCTTCATCACAATTATAATTCTCTGATGAGATATAATGCGTTTGAAGTTTCAATAAATGCTATAATTCTGTTGAGTGATAGACGTTATTAAATATCATTTTCTCAAAAAATACAAAATAATATATAATAAAACATTTTCTTTGAAGTAATGATAATAAGAAGAAAAATTTATTATTCAAACTCATGTCGCTTAAGGTCTGCTCTCTCTCTCTCTCTCTCTCTCATCTCTAATTCATATGAATTTTAATAGAAAACGAAAGAGTTCTGACATTTATATTATATTTTAAAATAAGACAACAAATACTTAAAAAGTTTAATGTTTTACAAAAAATGAATTATTGAGCACTTCTTCCGCTAATAAAGACTGAGAATCTTTATTCTGGAAATTCAATACGAATTGTTTTAATTTTTTTTATTCAGAACATTAATAATAGCATTTTACAAATCATTAATCTTTGATTCTATGTCTCTATGGTTTGCATTCTTGGAATGGATCCAATGGTGTGTTTGCAACTGATTTTTACACTTTCTAATTGTTTGGCACAAATGAAAGCCAATTGTTATGTCTGTCGATTGTGTTACTCCTATTATTTGCCGGTCTGTGGGTCTGATTAACAATACCTTTGCTACAAACGGATACCGTTTCCAAAGATAGATAGTCTGATACATAACATATTAATAAAACACAATAACAGACAGAAAAGCTGATACCGCAGAGGTTGGAGTAGAGCCCAGCCATAAGCCCAGCACATGATTGGTGGCAATCATGTCGTATAACTTCTTTGACGCCATAACTCATATTCTATCGATATTTCGATTCTTTCTTTGATTAACAGAACAACAAAACTTCAATTATAGCACAATTCTCATACTTGAGGCAACAGAGGATCGTCTGATCCTTCTCTAAAAATAATGTATGAAAATGACTCTGGTCTTATATAAGCCATGTGTAGCCTTTGAATGTGAAATACAAAGCATAAAATAACCATTTCTTTCCATTAGTCTCGCAATTCTAGACTCAATGGCAATAATTTTTTCAAAATTCAGGCAAAGGTTTAACTCTTTCTTCATTTTCTGCTTTCATTTCATTTTCTTTTCTGATTAAATGTTTGGTTGACTTTCACTAAATTAATATTTGACTTAAGAATTGAGTCGGCATTCATACCAAGAAAATGCACAATACATGTCGGATGGGGTTCAGGCCTGAGCGCTGCAATCAGACACTGATTAAGTTATGGCCCAGACGTTTGGCTTCGGATGTCATTCACAACAACAAAGATCTGATTAATCGGACGCATGTTATATAACTTATCGCTTATTGGTTTCGACTCATATCCTACATATATGATGTCATTTACCAGTTATCCGGGTATTGAATGAGAATTCAGTGGAATGAGTGCAATCATGAAAATAATTGAATTCAAAACAATCTGAAAATGAAGTCATATTTACTAATTCACAGAATAGAGTGAATTGAAAGCCAAAGCATTCGTTTGTTTAATCGGATGATTATATTGTGGTTAGCGGTCGGCTCTAAAGCATTCAAAGTATAGTATAGTATAGTATTTAATCAGTTTTATTGATCCAATATTTTTAAGCACATATTTCTCATTTGAATGCACTCTAATATTTACAATGAATGTAAACTAAAAATTACTGAATATATTCTCATTTATTATATTATACTTTTCTAAACCAATATTCGGTGGATTAGATTTCTACCGGAATTTTATACATCAACTGTTACAGTAATGCATGGATGCATTCAACACAAACGCACCCAAAAACAAAATCTTATTATTAATATTAAGATTGAATATTCGGAAATCAAAATTAATTATTGAATTGACGTTAAAATATTCTATAGATTCTCAAACTTGTCAGACACATTCAGATTTGTAATTTAAGAGCAAGGGTAATATTTCAAATAGAATCATAGTGAACCCAGTATGTATTTCCAAATGTATATAACAGTATACAGTATTGAGTATAAATTCACTATTAAAATCATTGTAAAGTAAGTCACATACACTGAAGCACATTACAAGCCAGGCCATCATCTATCTCATTTATGTTTATGACTTTCATCTATAAAATATTGCAGCGAAACCAAACTCTTTGTTGGTTTCACTCAATACTGCACACAATATGAGAGAATATTCATCTTTTTTATATTTCTTCACTCACTTAAAGCACTCGTATCTTATTTCTACTTTAAAATTATATGATATGCAGTAAATATTTAGATTCAAATTGATTTTTACAGAAGTAGAAGAAAAATTTCAATATGAATATTATGGCTCTTATGTATGTATACGTACAGAGAGTACTCATATTGTGTTCAATTACTGTATAATAAAATTCAATCTATTTCTGAGTCATTCTCTACTCAATTATTCTTATGCTAATGAATTGGAAAATTTTAATATCAACTCATTTAATGAAAAAAATTGAAAAATAAGAATTGAATTCAATTAAAAATAATAGTAATTTTGTTGAATTTAGGAGAATGTTTGTCATTATTCATATTTTACTCATTAAAAGCAAACAATTCTTTAGCAACAGAAGAGAACTGTTATATTCAGTGCTTAATTAGATTATATAACTATATATTTTAGAAAAAATAAATTTCATAATTGGATAGCAAAACACCATTAATCACAAAACTTGTACTGAATGCGAACCATACATATGTATTATATTATAAATTTCTATATTTTTTATATTCTTTTGTTTGCAAATAAATTCTCGCTTTTCATAAGAGGCCAAAGAATATTGATATTAAATATAAAAGTATAGAATTCTTCTTCTTTTTTAAACAAATTCTGTTCTGTATTCTGTATGCAAGTAATAGCATATAATATCGTAATATCGTATTGAGTTTGAGTAGAGCTATAAATAAATGTGCCCTAAATTCACTGTTTGGATGTTTGGAGTTAACTTTACTCGCTTTCTATTTATAGCCTCAGCTCAGCTAAATAAGGCTGAGAGAGGGAGAGACATGTCGTACTGAACATATACTCAGCATACTGTACAGTACTGTATAATAGTTAGCAATGAGAGTAAGAGTGAATGCAATGTCATATATGCGCAAAACTTTTTCGTCTCTCACTTTACTCGACCAAACAGTTAATAACTTCGATAATAATTCGCACACAACTACACAACTAATCTTAAGCGAAGAATATTCTGCAATACGACCTCAAAAACAAATGCGAACAGTGTATGCCTTTGCCAAATGCCTGACCGACTATACGACCGAATTTATTATAACTGAATATATGTTTGTACTGATAGGCAGACAATGAGAAAATGAAGATAAAATCAAAGATCTATCGCATTGTTAGCGCAAATGCAAAGCAAATGATTGTTTCGTATCCTGTATTGTGTTATGTCTTGTTTTGATGAGAATTCGATGCATAAAATGATATGCATTTCAATAATCAACTCAAAGCTATAGTCAATTTGATCCGAAATTGAAATTCTCTGTTAGATATTCAGATATAAAGATTGAGATAGACTTGCAATGAGAGAACATTTGTTTTCTGTGTAATTCTGGTTTAAAGTAAACCCAAAAAGACAATAGATTTGGTCAGAAGAGCTGTATTGGGAATAGAGACGAGTCTAACAACAATTTACTGCATTGTCTTCAAAAAGGAAGAACAAAAATATAATTTACTTTGAGTTGATTTACTTCTACTCTGACTCTCTCTCTCTCTCTCTCTCTCTCTCTCTCTCTCTCTCTCTCTCTCAACTCCTAGTGCTTTCTTATTGTGTTTCGGGAATTATATTTTCATTTATTCTCAATACGAATAGAATTTTGTGATTTGTTTGTGTAAAGTCTGCAAAAACCGAATTTCAAGAATATTCATGCCATGGATGCATATGTATAGTAAACATAAAGTTATTGTCGGCTTAGGAACAGAGAATTGAGAAAAAGTAGAGAAAATAATAGCTTTGATGTGTTTCGATAGAGTTTCTGCTCAATAGTAATGATACTTATTATTGTCAAACCATTTATGAGTTTTCTCAACCATTCAATGTATAGAATATGTCTGAAATCCAAAATAATCGTTAGATGTCCTCAATTTATTACATCAGGGATACAATCTGTGATACAATCAGGGACAGTATTGTCAAAGAGCTGGACCTAAATTATGCATTCAATTCCAATATTATGTCCGAATTCTTAACGTAATTTCAAATAAAATTAAGTAAAGGTCACATTTCGGTTATAAATCTAATCAGTTATAAAATATGTGAGCAATGCACAAATATACTACTATTACACTGTACTGTACTGTACTGTACTGTAAGGGTCCTTTTGCTTTCATTCGACTGAAGAATGATGCCGTCCATGCAATTCAGTGCAAATTTATGAAATTCTCGTGGGTACTTACATACTGTAAAAAGTAGCTGTACTCATTCTCTTTCCTAATACAGAGGAAGTTGAGTACTTTATATTGTATTCTGTTTGAGCACAAGTATGTAAATTGAATTACACTTCAGATTTTGCATTTTTATTAATTATATGGAAATAAGTTTTAAATAATTTTAAATGCATTTACGAAATAAAATGAAAAAAAGAGCTCTTCATTGCAATACATATTAATATATTGAAAAATGATTGAAGTATTGCACTGAAGTATGTTTGCAGTTATGGCTATTTATATGAACTTACAATCAAATTGTTTAGATTTTTCTAATACCGTAATTATAAAGAGTTTGCTTTATCGACGGTAACACAGTATAATCATAATTTGATCTGGATCAGCTGAGTGGGTATATTCCAAATACTCCAAAGGGAATAACAATCTTATTTTTTAATACCAGGGATACCTCCGGAGACTCGTTAAATTAGAGTATCTTCGCTTAAATTTTGATTAAATCAGTTAAGTTTGCTTCGTATGGATCAATATTTTTGATGGATTCAATTTTGTATCCAGTAAATTAAAATCGAGTTTCATATTTTCTGCCTTTCCCTGTGCCTGTTCAAATCATTCAATCCCATATGCAGAGCTCTGTGGTTTAGGATAAGTCTAATTCAACTGATGGTCACAATTGGTGTGTCAGTACAATGAACACTGATTTCGGTTATCAAATATTTTTTGATGAAATTATAGAAATGTATAATCAATTTATTGAACTCTAATACGCCATTTGTGACCATCAGTTGAATTAGGCGTTTCCTCATACAGATAGAGACAGATTTGAGATTGAATGGTCCAGATCCCATTGAATATGTGAAAATAATTCGGTACACATTTTATGAATTTTTAAAAAAAATCTCTAAATCTCGGCATTTGTAGCCAAACTTTTGCTGCACTTCATAAATGAGCCTGCACCAAATAATAACAATAATCCCTCTTGTTTATTGAAAGTGTGCACTTAGACCCGGATCAATCCTGATATAATTTTATGGCCCAAAACATTCTAAAGAAGAAAATATATAAATTTGTCGAACAATTACTTTTAGATTTTTTCTTCTTTAAACTGATTGTAATTTATTGTGTTCTTTACGTATCCATTGATTCACTCGTTCTCTGAAAGCATTTATTTTAAAATAATTCAAAGCGAATGAAACGAATTGGTCTTTCCATTAGAGACTTAATGATTTCATGATGTCATTCATGTCATTCCCTAAATTGCTTTTTATTAAATTCCTCTTTTGTCTCGTCTTTAAAATTTTTAAAACCTTTTCTAAACCCTATGTCAACGAAATATTTAGATTTATGTGACTCAAATCTGATAGACGCAAGGTGTTCATTTATTAAGGGCAGGATAACTAAAAATAATAGAGACAAAGCTTCATCAAGCTCAAATTATGCTGAAATGAATAATTTGCAGCCAAATGAAATGCCGCTCTAATCAATTAACGCTGAATTTTATGCATTTTATCGGTATTTTAATATAAATGGATAAATAGAATACTTATTGTGTGCCTACAATGGAGTTCATTATCAATCACAAAATCAAATGTATCTTATGTGAGCTCAAATCCCAGTGGAATTGATTTTAGCTGATCCCCCCTTGCACATGGCTGATTTTTAAAAAACTATTTGAGTTTTGTTTGCCTAATATATTATGAATACCAAAGAATGTGTTTTGAGTTTAAATTCTGTTTAAGTTAATTAACAGAAAGACAGTAAATGTTAAGAAAAATAAAAAGAAGTTTTGCACAAAAGTAATAAAATTTATTCAAATAGTGCTGTAAATGAAAATAATTGAGTTTTTATTAAAATGAAAAATCTTTAGGCACTCAATGAAAAATGAGATGGCATTCACAATAGGGTACAGAATATAATTATATTTCTCTATTAAATCATTGCAAACATTATATTTGTATAAAAATAATTGTATTTTTGATTAAGTTTTCAATCAATAAACTATTGAAAGCGAAACGAATTACTGTATAATGATTTTTAAACTATTGAAAGGACATGTCTGAGGATTGGTATCATAACTCTAGAGTTAACATCCGATGATCTCATAGTGATAACGGAATTATTTAATAACATTTTATATAATAATTATTTTTCTAACTATAATCATAGTTGCGCAAATCTACATTTTATTCTTGAATTTCCAACTTAGTTTACAAGAAAAGTATATGAGATATTTCAATAATTTTTTCACTAACTTATGCATAATTCAAAGATGAATTAAAAGTTGTATAAAATATTTATGAAAACAAATTTCTTGTGGCGGGATAGTTTATTTAATATAAACATTATTTTGATAGTGTTAACAAAGAGTACCCAAAAGTATTTTAAGTTCATTTTTAAGCTGTTTGCAACCAGTACAGATTACCAAAATAAAATTTTTGGATACTCTTTGTTAACACTATCAAAATAATGTTTATATGTTTTAAACTAATTTTCCCATCACAAGAAAATTGTTTTTATAAATATTTTATACAGCTTTTGATTCTTCTATCATATATGTATAGGATAGCGAAGAAATAATTGAAATATCTCATATACTTTATCTGTAAACCCAGTTTGAAATTCAAGAGTTAAGTGTATGTATTGAATTTTCAAATGTAAATAACTTTTAAACTATTATACTTAGAATTTATATTTTCACATATTTCATACATATACCACATTGTTTAATCGTGGTTAAAATGATTTCGAAAAATAACATATTATATCAATCTTCAGACATGTCCTTTGCCCGGTTTACAAAGAGTGTTCTGCAATTGTGTCTGGAGAACCCTATGAGTTGATAGCCGGGTAAAAATTAGGTGATTTTATAGCAAAGCTCACTTTTATGCTAATAAAAGGTAATACCGGTAATACAATTCATAGGAAAATTCATTTTTGCAATGTTTTGAAATTTGATGTGCTTTTAAAGATGCCCTTGGTAAATGGTTAACTCGTATCTAAAGACTTGTACGTCAAACCCAGACGAATCGCCCACATACATTTTATATACCTTTTGAAATAGCAGTTAATGATTGTTAAAAAAGGGATCAATCGATGAGACGAATATCGGTTTCACACAATTATTTTCAATCACAATAACGAGCTCTTCATTAGAAGTCAGTTTTGATCTCTACTTCACCTGTGCTTAGATCCAACTCAAGCAAACATTATTTCATTTTCTCAACATTAATGTTAAGGTAAAGAAAAATAAAGACATGAAAAAAGACTTTATATACACAACAAATAAATTCATATTTATAGTTAAGTATTATTTTGTGTTTGCGGTTCAATTGATGCGGTTTTCTGTTGAATCAAAACGATTCCCAACCGTATCATTCGTCTCATACCATATTTCGCTGCCATTTAAAGCTTTCAAAAAAATGATAAAATAAAGCAAACATACAATTCATGCAAAGCAAGACTACAATACTTTTCTCGATAGAGTGATTCACTTTTCTTTAACTCCTTTTTCATTTGTCTTTTCCATCTGAAGTGCATTCTCTAGAAATACTCAAAAAATTATACTAAAATATGAGCCAAAGTGTATAAAAGGCGATCAATATTGAAGAGAAAAAGGCATCAAATATTGTAAATGAGTTGAATAAGAATAGATTTATTACAAGTTAACCCCTGCTCAACATGTTTGACGGCAAAGTCAGGTTAAAGAGAAATCCTATGCAAATATCCAATATATAAGTCTACATAATTGAAAACATCTTATATTGTATTTGATTAGAGAATTGTTGCCAAAAGTCTTCGTCGAATAGTTTAAACTACAATCTAATGATGTTTTTTCAAATTAAGCGTAAATTTGCTAAAATAGAGAGCAAATGAAATAAAATTGCAATTTACTAATGCATTGTAAAGTTGAGACCAGTTTTATTTCATTTGACTACATTGTGCACTACTGTGTGCACAGTTAGTATACACTGTATATACAGTATATGCAACATAGGGTATATATAATCAAACATATCCTTTTCAAGTCTATTCTCTTTCTATAACTGTTTAAAAAACGCATCAAAACATCAAATAAAAGACGAAAAGCATTAGAAAAGAGTGTTTTGGAAAACGAAGAAAAAATGTTTGATTTGTTAACAGATTTAGACTTTTCTCTATATTTCGGTATTCTTTGCAGAATAACAAAACTCGAAACTCTGTTACACTGTTTCAGTTTTTAAACCTGAAAAAAGAGATTATACGCAAAGAGAAGAGATGAGAGAGAGAGAGAGAGAGAGAGAGAGAGAGAGAGAGAGAGAGAGAGAGAGAGAAAGTGAAAGTAGAGATGAGATGAGGAGAGAAGAGGAGATGTGGTAATGCAATAGTGGCGGAAGCAATGTCTGTGCACTACAGCTGATTCTGTGTTCGCCTCATATATATAAGTCGTGCAGAATATGTAGAAGTTCTGGTGCTCTGCCCTACTGTGCTCTCTCTCTCTCTCCCAATTCTGTTCTGTTCTGTATTCTGTACAGAATAACGTACTCTCCTGTTGAGAGAGCACCGACAGGAGAGTTGCCATAGAAATGTGTATTGACGTCACCATATCCTCGATTGTGAGACCAAATTGTTGGATAGGGAGAGAGGAATGAGTGCGAGAGAGAGACCATATCGTTCAGATGAGAAGCCAAACTCAATGCTCGTATTCAGAGTTGAGTTCAGATGAGATGAGAGAAGAAGTAGTGAAAAGCAAACCCGAAGTGAGAGAGAAAACAAGTGATAAGTGAAGTGAAAGTGAAAATAGAAGCGAAGATTCAGTCCTTTCCGACGCCGTAATGAAAAGACAGAATATTCGGACATTGAGTTTGATTGTGTGCACATTCACGTACCTACTCATCGGCGCCGCTATATTTGATGCGCTCGAGTCCGAACACGAGGATAAGCAGAAGATAGCCCTGGACATCTTTGAGAATATGCTCCGACGCAAGTATAACATCAGTGAAGAGGACTTCAAAATACTGACAACTGTTGTCATCAAAAGTGTGCCGCATAAGGCAGGCGTCCAATGGAAGTTCTCCGGCGCCTTCTACTTCGCCACCACTGTCCTCACCACAATCGGTAAGTCACCCGATGCTAGTGCCCTGCAGAACATGTCTTTCCGATTACAAGCAATACATTCTTCTTACGCAAAGACACGTGTTTTGCGTGAAATACAACTCAAATATTGTTTGCATTGTTTGTACAAAATATAATGCATTACATGACTCTGAAACACGAACCAACCTGTCTGTCCAACACTGCCAACACATGTCACTGTCATTCCATTAGCTTAGACTGGCCTTAGTTTGCATTCAAAGCATTTATACATTGGATCTATGCTTTTGTGTTTGAATACACCCCTAAAGACAGTTCAGGTTTCCATTAATGGCATAGTTTTAAACGAGAAATAAATATATATTTTTACTTCAATTTTCATATTTCTTATGCAATTTCAGAATTAGATCTTTAGAAAGATTGACCTTTATATGAATGACTGTGAATGAAAAGATACAGATGAGATTCAGTACGGGAAAGGCATTGAATGAGACCAAAGCGAAACTTAATTTATTTGCAATATTAAGTCAAATATAATAATAGATTGAATGAAAACATTATTTTCTTTTATAATTACAATTCTGTATTGACTTTTGTTTCGGAACTAATTTAATGAAAAGAATTCTCTTTCTGTGTGTTCTCTCATATTAACTCTGATTACACTAATATCAGACAGATTTAGAAAATGTATCAGAAATTGGAAAGCATTACAAGTTTTCTCGTATTAACACTTAATTCTTGTTAACATTTATGTTAGTATTCTATGCGTTCATTCCGTTTACATATGTTTGTCATTACATAACTCATTATACGCTTCATTATATACAAGTATAAGATCTGTTGAGAATTGATAAAAATTTTCGCACTCTTTTCAGAGACTGAACCCCTATTGTAGTAATAATTTTGAGTTGCATTCAAAGCAAATATAATAAATATCTAAAATAAATGTTAGCCAAATGTAAGGCAGATTCGATAGATTAATAGGCATTAAGTATTGCTGTATTGCTGTAGTGTTGCATAAAGTGAGTTAGTATTGCATTAGAGGTGTTGTGTCCATGAATTGGCAAACATGATGTGAAAGAACAGAAAATAGCATTACTTTATCCCAGAAATGATGAACTGAACAGAGAAACAACATTTCAACTAAAGACTACTTATGGTTGAAATGATGATTGGGTTTCGGCTGAGTCTCACCGCTCTATTCACCATATTTTCTATGTCTTAGTAGACGTCACTAAGAATGCGCTTTTGAGAGATTTGGCACAAATATAAATATTACAGTCTGTCTCTCACATGTCTGTCCAAATTATAAGCCCTATTCACTGACAGATCATTAATACAAATGACTGGCCATTCATTTGGCAAACAATAAATAAAAACGAGTCGAATGGCCAACAAATTTAGAGACAATATAGAAGTTGCAAAACAGTCTGCAAAGGCCTCAAAGGCTAACACAAGAACTGCTATGTTATTGAATACGGATATAGTGATTGAGATTAATATTATTGCCTATCATTCGACTCTGACTAACAATGAATGTGCGAACTCGACTCTCAAGCCAGAGATCGATTGTCTAGGACACCATCATTGGCATGTGCAGGTATGGCATCACTGGCATACCATTACTGCCGACCACTTTCGATAAAAATATAAATACAATTGATTTGGATATGATATGAGGAAACGCAGAATCAGTTCTGTAGCCAAACATTTCACACAAACCCTCGGGAACTGTGCTTTTGTCACAACTCGTGTGTCTTTCAGTTTTTTTTAGTTTTTTTCTGTAAAATTGGTTAAACATTGAGTTAGATAGCGATGCATTGCAGCTTACAGTGCATTTTGCACACAAAGTCATATACAGTAGAGTAGATATAACTGTATATATTGTATGCATTAGACTCGAGAAGAACACAATTTAATACTTAATACTGGTATTGTGTGTGTGCTCTAACTCTACGACAAAACAAAGTAATAAAATTTTTTATACTATAACTGCAAAAACATCATGAGGTAAGTGATAAGCCAATGATGTTGTCTCTATCACTCGGCTCTACAGTACACCAGACTCAATGCCTATGCTCTCTCTGTCTGTCTCTCCCTGTGCCGTCAATGCTCTGTCTGTTTCTGTTTGTGTGCAGCCAAACAATAATTGGACGATCAAATTGTATCAGTTAAGTGCAGCACTGGTGCAATACTGGTGCAGCACTAGTGCATCTCTGACACAACGCACTCACAACAGAGAGAATAGTGACTGCAATGAATTCAAACACAATTTACAGATTTAATACATTCTGTGTTTTGCCGTTTCTATACCTTATCTAAAATGTATTAATAAAATACTTTTGGGAATCGAAAGTTATAACACTCTATGACTGGCTCTGACTCTAACTCTTGCATCAATTCATGTATAACTGTATGTCGAATGTGCTCTTCGTGTCTGATTTGTTAACCCCAATAGTATAAACATCTGACTCAATATTAACTGTACTCTAAGTCCAACACTCAAACACTCTTTTCATATACAGTATATACTGACTGCCAGTTTCAGAATCTGCCAGAACTCGACGATAGCTATTGGAAGCACAGCATAGATAGCGTTAAGCAAAAAAAAGTATTGAATTTTTTCATTTCAGTCAAACATTTTTCATATATTTTTGTTTTTGCACTAAAAACATGGTTAATATTAATGTCTGGAAAAAAAGTTTCGTTCATTTTCTTGGTCTCGGATCAAATTAGATTATAAATATGTGAACCGTTCATAAAACTAGTCTTTCGTCTAAAATCTTTCTGACATTTCTTCAAAGTTATAATAATAATAATATTTGTTTGAATGACATAATAATCTCTGATTCGATATAGATTTCATCAAATATTTATACATTTGAAAAGAACTTTCAGAGCCTTCGAAGAAAATTATGTGAATTTATAGTAGAATTAAATGATTAATAAGATTAAGCAAATAAAACATTCAAACCATAAATATATTAATGTTATGTAAAAGTAATCATAAGTTAGGGTAAGAATAAATATTTTTAAACAGTTATAAAACGATTCAATGTATGAGAAGAGCAGACAAACCATTAAGTTTTCGCATTAGGTTTTAATTGTATTAGCCATGAGAAACAAGGCTAGTACAGTATCATAACATCTTAACATGCTCTTTTTGTAAAATTCACATAATTCCAGACATTTCTTAATATAAATATATTAATTAATTTATTCTTTTTTATATAATTCTTATCGGCATAATAAATGATACAGTATAGTGACTTACAGTGAGTATCCAGCAAGTTTTTTTTGAAAAATTTTCCCTCTAAAATATTCTGGTTAACTCTAGAGTAATTTAATCCTGGAATATAGGAAATCTTGTATTTATTATTTTAATTCTTTAATTAAATTATGAATTAAACTTGAAATCAGAATAAAGTAAAATATAATTAAATTAATTTTTAATGCGATTATATTATAGACCATCTGCGCAGAGAGGATAATAGTGTAGGATCTGGTTTCAATTTAATCTGTATGCTTTTAAAATGTCATAATTAGGAACTGAATAATATATAATTTTAAATATTGTATACCGGTACCCAAACATTCTCCTTCTGCATAACTTGAACCCACCTCAATAATCAAATCAGTCATCATATCTGGGGCTCAATTCTTGTCACATAATTTTTTTCTAATATTTAACTCAATCAATGAATACAAGAAAATGTTCAAAAATAAGCTTTCATACATTGCAACTCTGAATGATATCCAGTGACACACAATTGAGGGCTAACTTGTAAGGAGTACTAAAAAAATATGTTTTATTTTCTATTATATTCTGTATATTAACTCATATGAGAAGTTGTCTTATTCTTGAGGCACACGTCTCTCTCTCTCTCTCTCTCTCTCTCTCTCTCTCTCACTCCCCTATTAATCTATCTTGCTGCTGCTGCTGCTGTTGTTATTAAATTAATGACGAACTAAATCTTGGATCACAAGCCATGACTGACTCTTTCATTCATCGCGTCTTCGAGTCTATGTGTATATCGTTATTCACAATTCAGTAATAATATAGACGTAATCGTAATATACAGTTATCATAGAGTCGGCCAAACTGTCTGTGCTCTGTGTTTGCCATTATTGGCACTATAATGATTGATAATGTGCTCTTCCACTGCTTCTTCTTCTCCCGTTGTCTTATTCTGTTTTGCCTGAAAACCTCATTTATATTTTGTCACCAAATTTTCACTCAAATACTGCAAACATAATATTTTGACTCTTATTCGCTGATTCAGACTCTCGAGAGCACAGCGAGAGAGGAAAGGGACGAAAAAAATTATATATACTATAGATATAATAAAATGATTTTTTCGGTGCAAAAAAAGCTGATAAGTATATTCTCACATAGCTTTGACAAATTGATATTTGATGTGGGCGTGAAAGATGATCCTTAGCCTAATGTCGGATCGGGCTATACAGCAATGATTGTTGAGACCAGACGTCATGAGAGAAATTAGTGATTCGTAGAGATAACACATATAACAGATATGATCTGATCTCAACGTTTTGCAGCTATTATTATATTCTGTGTAACTATTCTATAGACAAAGTAATGGCAAAGAAGAGGTAAAAACAGATTAATATATTTTGATTTTCATCATTCATTCCGCAGATATTTCGTTAACATTTATAATGAATTGTAGTTTGAGTTCTGGTATCCCCTAAAGGCGTTCACATAAAATCATTTTCAAAGTGTGATTCCTCTGCAGGAATTGAACTGCAATTTAATTTTGAGCTAAAGCAACAATTTTTTCTTTTTAAAAAAATACCTTCACTTTTCTCAGTGCATTCGCAGCTCTTTTTATCATTGAGTAAAAGTTGATTTTGAAATACAGTATATGTCGACAGCATTTCACATGAATTATTGACTGAATTTTTTTTAAGCAGGAATTTCTTGAAATTGAATTAAATGAATGGCAAAGAATAGAAAAATCGATGACTTTCTGCAAAAGTAAATTAAAATTCTGGACTTTAATCACAGCTGAAAATTTGCAGAAACTTTATTGTATTATAAATTCTTTGTTTTGTTTGCATTCAATTAAAATTTTAAGACTCGAAGCGAAAGAGTCTAATCAATGGGAGGAAAGTAATGGTAAAGAAGTATTGAAGTAAATAATTCTTGTGTGCGAACAGAATGAAAGGCATAAATGGTTAGAAATGGGAGCGAATGTGTGTCTCATTTAATTTGCATATTCTCTTATTTGAATGCCATTAATGCAATTCAACGTCAAATTTATTCGTTTCTCTCGCCTTTGGTTTCGTGATTCAAATTTCACTGATCTATTCATTAATAGCTATGCTTTCCTTCGTTCACAACATATTTGGAAAACAGAAGACGAGAACGAAAAGAAAATCGACTGCAAATAGTTGTGTCAATACATGTTAAGCACTCAATGGCTCAATATATTGTGTATTTGAATTCGGCTGAATGTGCGCCACCAGTAAAGCCAGAATTATACAGTCTGTAGATTAGGACCAGACTCTTATACCATTATTGCTAGAGTAAAGTACCGCACAGTTAGTACTGTATTCCTATTATAAAAGCGAATTCGCCTCAAATTTGATTTTGATTCAAAACTCAACCAATTTATACACTCTTATGAGAAGACCTACACTCGAATAGCTCTGAATTTTGAATTGCGTTTAAAAAGGCATAAAATAAGTTGAGTTTAAGATAAGTATTAAAGTATTGGATGCAAAGGAAATCCAAATTTACTATTTTTTACTCTATTTTCGTAGCCTTTCCTCAAATGATTTTGCTCTTCAGCGCTGAAAATGGTTTTCTAATGCATTCAATGTTGTAATGATATACTGAAAACATATTTACATTTAAATAAAGCCACAAAAACTCCAATTTTACGATTGAATTGAACTGAAATCTAAATTAGATTTTAAATATGTATTTGAAAACTAAATAAAATTTTCTGCAAACAGACAAATGAAAAGAGAATCAAATAATTATATTAATATTTTTGACTGAAATTAATGCTAAGCTCAATGAGAAAGTCTTCAGACAAGAGTTAGCTTTAATTGAATTTTGCTCAAGCTTGTTTATGTTGACCGCTATGAAGGATAGCGAAGAATGGAAAGACTCGAAATATATCCTGGTATATAAAATTTGAACCATAATACAGATGCCATTAAAAAACTAGCCTCTCTTCTGCCTGAAGTTAACCTGCCTGATTTTTATTTACTCTAGAATTTTGAAAAATTAGTAAAAATTGTAAAATAGCATCCAGGCTACAGCGTATTTGTAGAGAATGTTAGCATAGAATACAATTCATAAATACATCTCTAATGATTGATTGAATGAAATGTGCTGTCTCATTTTTGTATTCCCTGTTGAAATTCTGACCGTATCGTTAAATAAGTCAATGTTTGTTTAGCACATGAGTTGCATAACGTTTTGCATAAGTTATGCATTTTTCCAGTTCTACAGTATAGGCAATGATAGCTCTAAATAGAGTTGAATATTGAGGCTGAAGAAGGAAATTGTAATTAACTCATTACTCATTACCTAAAGTGTTCATCCAAGCAAACAATGATTGGTTACTGCAAACGAATTTTGAAAGCTCTGCTCTCGTACTGTACTCGCAGTCAGACTCTCTCACGATCTCAGAAGAATAGAGACAAGACTTGGAGTCTGTGTTTCAGTTAAGTCAACAATAAGTCTCTCTAACACTAAAAGCAATTAAACTCGAAATCCTTCGTTCAGAATGTTAGACCAGAATAAGTGAATTGAATACTATTTTATAAT
>JAQIWA010001281.1:0-19674 GCA_034693305.1 Eueremaeus valkanovi | reverse complement strand
AAGAAGGATTATAAAGGATTATAACTGCAATCAATAATGCATTTCTAAATATTTTAATCCGCTTAATGATTCAGGACCATTCACACACTTTAATTTTTGTCTGTACAAGCTAGGTTTTCAGGCATTTCTCAGTTATTTTAATTTTAGTCTATTTTTATTCAGTGTTTTATAATTCTTAACAATAATGAGTATAATATAATATAATATAATTTCTTTAATGTTTTCTCATTTATAAATGCATTGCAATTAAATACAGTACTGTTTGCACACGAATTGTGAAAATTATTTCTATACTTCGCCCACATTTACGACTCAATTATATGAAAATAATAGATAATATAGAAAAATATAGCAATATTTCGAAAAACGCTATATAAATATGTTTTCAAATTCTTGTGAATTCCTAACGACCAGAATAGGCGGAACTGTAAGGCAAATGTGTTATACTATGTGCCACTCATTTAATCTTATTTACGTCAAACTTCAAATCAATTGTTAATCTATATTATAATTTATATTACTTTTAAGTTTGTTATTAATATTAATATTTATTGAACAATAAAATGAGTGAACAAATACTGTTCCTATAGTCTAAAAATACTGATCAATAATGAAATAGTTGACAAAAATAACCTTTCGTTTACTTAGAATCATTTTATATGTGAGCCAGTTAGGCAAATAAGTAATACTGGTAGAATTGCAAAAGTGTGTGTCTCAAATTAAGGATTAAACTATAAGTACGGATGAAATGGCAATTAAAATGACCAAAAAACTAAAAATCGATTGAAGGTAAAAATAACAGAAACCTGGGTAATTAACACAATACTTCTGGTCTAAGTTAGAAGTTAGAACTGTTAATTTAGTATACACCCTTGCGCATTCATATTTAATATTGAGTTCAAATATATATATATAAAATAGTTGAGCTAATGGGAGGAAAGCGGATACTCTGTTCCTATTTATCTGAAAGACCGCTAAGTTTTTGATTAAATTTCGAATTATTTTCTGAAAATTCATTGACTTTTAAACCAAAAGAATATAAAAGTTATCGAATTTTCATTGGAAGCTGACATTTATTATAATTATTTTTTCAGTCGACGATACTTTAAAATTCTAGTAAACATTTTGCCCTAAAAACTGTCACTGACTTAATGTGGATGTGTTTGAAATCAATTGCGTTTAGCTTTAATTTCCTGAGTTGTTTGCATTGAGAAAATGGTGTGACATTTGGAGTCCAAACAACTAATGAGTTCTTATGGTATCTGTGCTCCACAGTTGAGTTGAGCGCAGAAATCATGTTTGAGTTTAGTGTTTGAAAAATGCAATTTTCTCTCACTTTTCACAAATTGTTAAAATCCATCGATTATTCACAGATTCAATACAATTAAATTAGTCAAAGGAATGGGATGAAAGGATTGGGAGAGGGATAGCATTCAGTTTAAGGTTTTAAAAAATATTGGAAAACAATTGAAAATATATACAAAAATGAAGTAGAGCACAATTTTTATCGCACACAATAAGAGGTATAAAGTTTTAAATTGAATTTTAATTTAAAAGTCATCAGAAAATAGTTGGTTTACATGAAATGCATAGCTATTCATAAGCTGTAAGTTTATGTTTAAGAAAGACGTGATAAGACGCCAAACTGTTTTCACGGTATCACTATTGTGTTCAAACAGGTCTATGACAAACAAGGCTGAAAAAGTATTACGTTAACTCCACTTTATAGAATATTGAGTAATATAGATTTACAAAATTCAGTCATCAAGGATAGTTAGGATATACAGTCTAACGATAATTTTCTTCAGCCTAAACCCTGATGGGGTGGGTGGGGGAGGATAGGCGACAAAACTATATAATCCTCTTTTTTATCAAAGCTGAGTTATCAAATATTGAGATAATATCATAGAACAATCCGGTTTGAAGTTTGAATCTTCAAACTGTTGGAGACAGTATTCTGAGACTGTTTTGCACTAATTCTTTGAGTTCTCTGATGATGTTCAAGTGATGTGTAGACATGTTTACTACACAAACATATTTTGATCCCATTTCCTATACTACCATACCTATGTATACATAATTTTTATATAACTTTAAATAACTGTTTATTCTATTCAAATGGAAATTTTTTCTATACATAGAGTTCTTTGAGTTTACTTTTCATAAAAACTGAGTCCATATCAGTTGAGTGAATAGCTTTATCTTGTCATTCACTCAATTCCAACCGGGGTATATGTGTACTCTTTATATGTGTTTTATACACATTGTATACCATATAATATATTGGATGTTAAGCACAAGTATATCAAAAGTTTTGATACGAATATAGAAAAGAGTAGGAAATGAGATCTGAGAACACATGAGAACTACATTCATAAGTCGGCTATAATTGGAATACATATGACATGACATCAACCAATGTATAGGAAAGGCTTCTGTACTCACCTCTAAAGTGGATCAAAATTAATGAAAATTTTCTTCTATTGAAAGAACAAAGATTTCATTCACACACAAAAAAAAGTTCAACAAATGATGAAATATTTTTTGTTATTCAATAGGTTTTTAATCAAAAGCATAAAAGAATGTATTGTTTAATATATCAGTTTCGTTAAAGCCATTCATTAGATGTCATTCGTGTTTAATATTAGATTTCTTCGTATGAATGAAATATGAATTAAAATAAAAAAGAATTTAATCAAAATAAAAGTTTTTTTGACCAAAATATAAGTTAATATTTATTTTATTCATTTTTTGTCTTTTATGATGAGATCTATAAGACTCGGCTTTTTATTACTTCATGTTATATATGCTTTTATTAGACATTAAACTTAAATATTTACTTAACAAATATTACTAATGTTTTTGTGTACAGAAACAAAAGTATTAATAATATTCATATGAAGTAAGAAGAGCTGAGATATAAGAAATGGCTATAATATGCAAATATTTACTATAAAAATCGATTTAAATTTAAACTTTGCTCATTTTTCTTTGAATCTAATCTCGGTTATATGTTGTCATAAAAATTATAATTTCATTTAAACAATAGTACTCTAAATCCAAATCAAATAAAAATATGCATAAAATTGAGCCCAAAAGCACACTTCACTGCAATATCTCATTGTGTTTATTACAAAATAAGCTGACTTTTATATATAGTTCATAAAACTAATCTATCAAATCTGCTTTATTTCTAGTCATCAAAACGTGTCTTAACAGAAATTTTGATTTTTTATTATTCAAATTTGAATTTTCCGATTGGTTTAGAGCAAAGAGTGGATCAATAAAAACAATTGAGAAAAACGATTGCTTTTAAGGCATAGAAAAGTACAAAATAATAGTTCAGATAATATAACGGTAAACAAAATTTCAGAACTTAAGATATTTTGTATCTTTATGAATATGAAAGAGCAAGATAATTTTTCCATAAAATTTTGTTTGCCTTCAATTTGTGATCATTTTTATAAATTACTGAAAACTTATTCACTACCGATAGAAACTGAGCTTTAATTATGCCGTACTGTATAGTATAGTTCAGTGTTAGAGACAGATAAATGAGAAATGTATTGTATGAAGAAATACATAAAATTAAATAACATGTTCATAACATTATTTTACACCAACCCCCCCCCCTTCGGGACACTGCATCTGGGATTGCAGGAAGTGTTTTTACCAGACGGTGTGGTGGAGGCAATGCTATGCGTCTGAGAATTTACAGGACAGGTGACGGAGTCATCGCAGCCACCAATGACTTACCAGTCAAGGATTTGAACTCCAGCTCTCCAGCTGAAAGTCGTGCACTCTATCAGTGCGCTATTGGAGCGCTTGTATACATACATAAAATATCCTTGCTAATATGGAGAGCATGCAATCCAACCATTATATTTCAGTTAATATACAGTATTGTTAATCAGCAATAAATGAGTTAATTATTAATTGTCTTTGTATTACATAAGAGAATAGAAAGGCTTATAATAGCGTATCTCAAGAGATATATTAACTCTAAAAACCTAATTAATGTAATATTAGATCTAAATATTTTGCTGACTAGAATCGGTCGACTCATTTGCGAAATTAGTTCAAACATTATAAATCAGGTCAGAAGACGAAACATATCAGTGAATGAGTCTAAACAAAAATTATTTTAAAAATGCACTTCTTTTTCATATAATTTTCAATTAATTTTATTTACATTTTCGCCTATTATTCGAAGTTTTATTGAATGTACAGTATGTTATGTTGTATTGCGTTATACTGTATATTGTAATACAAACGGAGACCAAACCAGTCAAACAAAACCAACTTTATCTATAGCTTGTTTTCTCTCTCATTATATATTATTATTATTATTTTCGCTGATATAAAATCATTGATTAGATTTTGATGCAAACCAATCAATTTGAGTGCATTTTATAGAAATATTTCTTATATTAAATCCGCTTAACAGGTGAAGGGCTATGATGTGTGTCCTCGCGTTTGCCGATTTTCTCGGTGCCAAATTAACACTTAGGGTTAGTGTGTTGTGCATGCAAATTTGTAGCGGCGAATGGCCACACCAAGGGGGTCTTAATTGAGTTTAAGCTTAGTTTTTGGGATAATTAAATTGTGTTTTGTGGGAAAACAATAAGATTTACAAAAACAAATTATATATCATTTTTATCGTCTAATCAAGCTGAATAATATTATCAATGAAATGTTGGAATTTTTTCAAAAAATTTTATTTTGGTGAAAAACATAATTTAGCAAAACCAATGAATATACCATCAAATCTCAGGTCTTTTGCTGATTCGAAAAATATATACAATGTCAGGGTTTGGAAATCGCAATCGTCTCAAAATACAGAAAAACCAAATTCGCAAAATTGACCAATGTGCTATTTCTAGCAGTTACAGTGGCCATTCGCCGCTATAAAATTATATATAGAATAAGCAAATTCTAAGTGTTGGATGACACCGAGAAAACTCGAGGACACAGAACATAGCCCCTCACCTGTAAGTGTGAGATTTTAGATCAGATGAAAGAAGTGTTATATTTTGGTGAACATGAGCCATGTACTTTACTCTAACATGAATCATTATATTAGACATGGTGATCCAATATGATTTAGCTGATTCAAGAAATGTCAACTGAATACACCTAGTGCACAATTGAAATCATTTTGCTTGAGTGAATTAAATCATTTGTTTATTTCATTGAATAACAGATTTGAAGTGCTTTTTAATCCTAAGGATTGTTATTATTCTTATAATTGACAGCAATTTTTCAATTTTATGATTCTTTAGAGTCTAAAGAATCTTTTAGACATTGATTGTCTGAATATTTTGAATTCCATTTATATTTCAATCAAATTAAACATTAAAACAGAACTAAATCTGTACTAATAGTCGAACTGTTTTCTAAAAATGATTAGAAATAGTGAGTCGAGCGTAGGTTTAATTGGCATTCTTTGCCTAACTTCTCATATTTATACAATAACTAGTGTACCAGTACCAATTTATTTGAGCAATCAATGAATGTTGACCTATTTTTCAATGTAAGTGCAAAACTGCTAAATCTTATACTACATTAAAACATGAATTTACTGTTGAATAAGAATGTGCAAGGGAGTGTACTAGGGAGTGTGTGCTAGCAGTTTTGAGGTGAAGCAAAAATGTCACGAACAAAACGAGGTGGATACAAAAAAAATCTCCAGAATTTATGGGCAACCAAAATAGAGAACCTATAAGAAAATGGCACTGATCACTGATCTCGACCTCTGCTTGAGTGTACATATGTTTCAAAAGCAGTTCAAAGATGACATTTTTGTGTTAAGAAAGCACTGATTGAACTTGGAACTTTCCATTTAAAACCACATAATTTGTTGGACTGGGTTAAAAATCAAACAGTTATTGAGTTTATAGACATTCTCTTTAGTACAGTATTTGTTTCCAAATATTATTAATTGGAATGCAGTATAACTTTTTGAGTTAAAACCTGGAGTATTTAAACTGCTGTAACTATAATTCAAAAAAATTGATCAAGTCAAAAAACACCTGAAACATTAATTCGTATAATAATTGCGTGCTTTTGATTGTTTAGTAATTATCTATGAATTCTTCATTACGTAAAGCAATAACTTTTACATAAATGCATAAGTAATTCTGTTTAGTACAAAGCCGGAGAGCCCTGGGATCAAAAATTATCAAACTATTCCTGTGTTTCGAAGCTCCACATATGCATAGCTATGGGTCTATATGTGAATTATGTATACCAGGGACAGCAAGTTCCTCAAAAAAATCGTCTCTTAGTATATGAAACCAATGATAACTAAAAATATTTCATGCGTTAGATGTAACTCAGTTTTACGGCTAAATTCAATGAATTCAAAAAATGTTCTGTCATTTGAAACATAAGAATAAATATAAATTCTAATTATAGATAAGAAAATGAGAACACATTCTATACATTGTATATCTTTAATAATGTGGGTGTTTATGATCTAGAAGTAATTTCTTCCTGTTTGAACAAACCTATATTGTTGTGCTTTGCCAGCGATGACCAAGTTTATGAGCAAATTGCCACAAACAACTCAGGGTTTGAGCTATGATAATTTTGGTCAGCCCACCTTGGTCATGGCTCTTTAGGTTTTACACACACATTATTCACTACTTGAGTGCATTAGACTATAATATGTTTTTGACACAAAAACTCTTATTAATTGATTGATGAAAGTATGCGTTGAAAGTAAAGATCATTTGTTTATTAGCTCTGATTTTGTTGAGTGTTATAAATGATAACTAATTACTCGATTATATCTATATATCATATATTATAATAAGGATTATTATGTGAGAACTTCTGCCTACGGCTCACACAGAGGTTAGGCATGACCAGGGTCTCTTCGAAACTTTATTTTAAGAACATATTTCAGGATGAAGATTCGTCAAAACAATCAAGCTCAAGTATGAATATAATCAAGTATAGCTCAAGATTATGTAAATTGGGACTTTAATAATAGTGCAAGCTAATCAACAAGATATCATTGACCAGATCAGAATATAAGTGTTCATTAATGGATGTGAACTCAACGGCTTACCAGAATTGACTGCTCTGTGAAATAGTCTGCAAACAACAAATTGCTATATATTTTCTGACTTCATCTCATGCGGAGTTATTTTTCTGATTTACTACAAAAAGTATAGCTCCGAATAGAGCTGTAAAAAATGAAGTAGCTTATATTATTAAGGCATTGATCTTAAAATATGAGACATTTACTGAATTTAATTACTTAAATGGTGTTATATTTCATTCTTTTATTCGTTCAATGAGTATATTATTTACAAATAAAAACAGACAACGACTCTCAGTATATGATTGAATAAAAATCTTAAACCGATTGTCGAAAATAAAGTTTTTATTACCCCTAAATGTGTGCATTGAACTAACTTATTATGACTTCTTCTTTTCAATTTTCAATACTGAAAAATATTACACTAATAAAGACACAACTATTGGCCAATTCTTTTAATTGCATAGAATATACAGTAATTACACAAAAGAGTAAATCAGATAAAGAGTGAACTTTGCAGACAATATAAGACAAGAAAAAAAATAAATCAAAAAGATTATGAAAAGAATTGTTTGATTTATAAAATCTTAATTTAATAAAAATTATAAAGAATTTCAGAATTAAATTGTGGTTTTTATTTGTATACTTAACTTATTTAATTATAGATAAGCAAGTTAACTTATCTTTGATAACATTTTCATAAGAATTTTATTTTTCATTCCATTATAATTGGATTTCTATTATACTTAACACTAATTCAGAGTGTCTTTACTTTATAACGTATACGTTATTTGGGCTCTGAATAAATTAGAGCTATTTGTGCTCTCTTTCTGTCCAATACCCATATCCAGTGCTGACAATCCATATTTGTTTTGTACAGTCAATGCCAATATTGTCTCTATTATTAATTCATTACGGAATTGGTTACAACAAAATTCATATATATTTCCATTTAATCTATGATTTGTCAGATATTTGCAGACTTAGAGATCAGACAGAATGAGAAAAGTTGTCTTGGTTTCTGTTAACCCATGTGAATTTTCACTTTTTCCACTCTCTACATTCAGAGATAGGCAATGGTAGGTAGAGAAGAGCCAGACCCCCCTAGGATTTTGGCTGAGGCTGACCCCCCTCTGTTTTTCCATGATTTACGGAGACCCCCACTGTTTTGTCGCTGACTCACCTCTTTATTCGAAGACGAAAATTCCAAAAAATGATCGATAATATACATTCAAATATAACATTCAAATAAATTAGTTGCAAGGTTGAATTGCGCGCTCAAAATATACATATACATTTTGAGCGCGCAATTAAACCTTGCAACTATTTGAATGTTACAGACTGTGCCAAGGTAAAAAATATTAACAAATATAGTAAAAAATATTTTATACGCGTTTGAGCGTAATATTGCATTTTTTGTATTTTATATAGCAATTTTCTAACTCCCCCCCCCCACAAACTTGATGTCTAAAATGTCTAAAAACCTGATGGCTGACCCCCCCTGTCGTCAGACCCATTGCCTATCTCTGCTAACATATTTTAGAAATGTTAAGAATTTCAATTCACTAACTATGAAACTATGGGTGAATTTATGGATTCAAATACTGTATTAACTTTTTGAAGCAGACACGTATAAGCTGGTCTTGGTCCCTGCCTTCCCATCTTGTACAAGATCAGAGCGAAACGGAACAAGAACCTTTTAAAAAGGCAATTCGGGACGGGCAAGAAATGTTTGAATATTATAGGAAAAGACCAGGACCAGGCAGAAAGGAACGACGATTCTTTTATCTTTTGTATGGGGACGGGACGGGACAAGACGTAACTTTAATGGGATGGTTTTTTTCTGTTTTTGGAATCTAATTTAAGCCATAAGTGGCCAGGGAGAACAGTATAGCTAATACTCATTGAAATTTGAAGTTTACAATAATCTCCATTAAACTATCCTGATTGCATCCTGATCAAAAGTCTTGATCATCAAAATATGATATAAAATCTAAGCTCATACTAAAGGATTACTTGTGCGCACCTGAATGCGAACAGACGGTCAACAACTTCGATACCATTTATATTGCATTTAAATTATTTGAATAATTTGCAAAACTATAGTCAACACAAATCCTTAACATTAGAATTACTACAGTATTCGTGTGTTTAGTGGATCTGTTGTTATGTCCAATGTTTGACAGTCAGCACAAGAATCCAAAGACATTACACGAAAAACAATAAAAGCCTTAAAACCCTTTTCAACACTTCGTATTCGTAATTATTATAATTTTATTGTGTTTTTGCAATTGTTTTCCACAAATAATAGAATTAAAGCGAAACCAAACACATGTATCCGATTATATAATCAGTTAATTTGCAGATTAATTATTTCAACCAAATTATTCATTCGTTACTTCGATTGATTGATAGCTAACTTCGATAATAATTTGTTAGGTTTATAGTCAAACGGAAAACAGTTTGAAATTTAATTAGTTTTGCTATTCTATTAGATTGATCTCAATTAAGACTATATTATACTGTGATATAAACTTCATGAATGTACACTGGTATACTTATATTGGGCAATACAATCAAATGCCAATGAATGTGAAGAATATATCGAATGATTTAATTTGTTGTTTTGATAAAAGCAAATGCAGTCATAATAAGTAATTTCATCTTTAAATCTATTAATATATAGTAAAATGTAATTCATTTTATTGTATACAAATCAAACTGACATTATTCCTGCTCGTACCTAGCTTGTTTATTATTAGTTTATTTTTAGAAGAGCTTTATTTGGTTTGAAAACTAATTAAACTTATCGACGAAGTAATTAAAATCAATTATATTCAGTCTAACCAATCATTTGTGCTTTATTTCAGATATTAATTATAAATAGAATTATAATAGAAATGGTTGTGTATTCTGTAAAGCACTCTATTATATGATTGAGAGAGAAGTTTTCAATTCAGTTGTATAAGTGAGCAAGTACAATACTCTTGTGAAAATCGAGAAAAATCTATAACAAAAGTCATCAATTAAATTGTTTACTCCTATAGTATAGTAGAATATAATGTCAATAATTCTGTTTTTTGGCCAAACTTTTGTGTAAACCTAATGAAACGGAACAGTTGTTGTCGTGGAAACACACTTAACATTCTTGTCTATAGAATCGCGAATATCTGTGACTTTCATTTCTCATTGATTTTTAATAGTTATCATTCCTATAATACATACACAGTCTGTCTGTATTACTCTAAACTTTTTCTTCTTTTATTTAAATTAATTAAAAATCAATTTTAAAGTCCAAATAATAGACTGAAATTTTGTGTTAAGTCTAGAATTCATGAAAATATTTTTGAATTAAATCTTTTATTAGATTTGAATCAATAAAACTATTTTTCAATACAAGTACAGAAATAAAAAGAGTGAATAAATATATAATAAAATTCATTCATTTTTAACACTAATTGAATTGTGTTTTTCTGATTGAAACTTATTAGTGATTTATAAGAATCATTTGTAATATGAAATTTTTTTTCATAAAAATGAATAATTTATGTAAATTATTAATATTGAACTAATGAACGGCAAATCTAATTTGATATAATCCCTATCCTTTCATCTTCACATCAGACATAGACTCTGGGTTTGGGTAGAAAACAATTAACTGTAAAATACAATGTATTGTATTATTTATATTGAATTAGTTTCTGTAAAAGTCAGATAAAAAGTTTTGGTCGAAAGCGTACGGAATATATACTATACTTGTTATCACATAAATAGCTATAAAGTAGAGAAAAGTTTCTTAAACTAAAATATTGATACTTTCTTCGCATTATTGTTACACTTATACTCTATTAGTATAAAATATAATTGATTTAAGTTTCAAATAGATTTGATTATCTCTCCAATACATTATAGTGGACTCTAAGGTCCTTAACATTTCACGTACAAGAGATGAATATCTGGTTTCACAAACATCCTATTCGGCTGAATATTATTAGCCAATAGTATTGCATATATTCAGACAATTACTATTCAAAGATTGAAAACAATACACTTTGGAAAATACCCGAAAAACGGTTTCCATTTTCTTATGCTTTACCATTTAAAGTACCTGGGTATTCATTACATCCTACACAGTATAAAGTTGTTGTTAGTTTAAATAAGTACCCAATCTTTTATCAAATAATAATAGAATATGAATATAACCAAAATTATCTGTTTTTGTCTAAAAATATATCGATCTTATATTAAAAGAACCTTGTCAATGCTAACAGTTGTGATAGAGTGCTTGGTTACATACCTACCCAAAATGAGTCTATTAAATTACTTGCCTATTATAATATAGTATGGATTCAAATAAGTATTATATTCTGTTTATCTAAACAAAGCATTTATATTCTTACTTAACTTTGATAAATGCCTTCAGTTTTCATATTATTTCTGATCTCAAGCACAGTTAGCATTCTTTATAACAATTTTATCTTAATTGTAGTTTATATATAACTATAAAAACCATATTTAGGATAATTCTTAAGGTTTTAACGATAGAAAGCAGAGACAAGAAAATGTTTGCGTAATTTTCTGTTTAATATATCACTGAATACATGAAATTAATTTTAATTTCGAAACTTATATTAATTTAGGACAGAAACTGAGTCAAGTGATTAGACGGACTGTGAAAATATTTTTGATAAATTGATGTTTGCTTTTATTCTTTCGATAAATTAATTGTTGGACACAATATCAGAAAATGTTTTAATGAAAGTTAAGAATAAAAAAAATATTCTGTAATTCTGTGAGTTTTTATTGCATTAGCAGTAAATGAATGGGTAATTGAAAAAAGGAATTGAGAGAGAGTGAGAGAGAGAGAGAGAGAGAGAGAGAGAGAGAGAGAGAGAGCATTGGGTTTGCAATAGAATCCAATTTAAGAAGACATGCACTGAATAATCGGGTCAAACAAATTGCATTCATTATTAATCAATTTGTAAATGAAGTCTAACTAATGTTAAATAAATAAATAAACATTAAATATTTCGGCAACTAATCGATTGTCTTAATCGCAGATTATTTTAAAATATTTCAAATACAGTAACAGTAAAAAAAATCAGAAAAAAATATAAAACGGAAAGAAATAATTGAATTGACATTTGAATGAAAAGTACAGTAATGTTCAGTTATTAAGAATCTTATAAATGATTTTTTTCTTTATTTCTATGACTAGTGATTAATATTTGCATAACGTTTATAGATTTCAATATAGAAATTGTATAATTAAAAGCGAAAGCAATTGGCACTGAGATGTGACAGTACTTTATTGACTGTTTAACAAAATTAAATTGCTTTCTATTGCAGTGAGTTATACCGTTGGCTAAGCTTTCTGGTGCCGGCAAACACACAATAGAGTCGACTATTCTTACAGTACATTGCATTCATTGCCATTGTTTTCTCAGTGCAAATACAGATATTTGTTGGCATAAAACATAAATTATTATAAAACCTAAAGTAAAGTACTTTTTCAATATAACTATACATAAAGTGTTTTCTAAATAATTGTTATAAAATTACATAATATATAGGTATTCATAGAAAAAAGAAATACTTTATTACAATGAAAATGAAATAAAAAATTATATCATTTTTTTCTGAGAATATTTCAACGATTGACTGCTTATAATGAGATTTCGTTCGCAATATATTATATGATTTATTTTTAATTTGAAGTGTTTTTACAATATATTAAGTTTCAGTCACGCACTCGAAAAAGTTGATAAAATATAAGATTATTTGGAGTTAAACTGATTCCCAATAACATACTGTATATATTATATAATGATTACAATATTTTTCCCATTCATTCATTCATTAAACACTCAGTCATTCACTGAATAGTCTGATAAAGATTTTTAACTCTATTTTACTCTATTTTGAGTTTTTGTGTGTCACGAGAGGCAAACACATATTGAGATAGAAAAATAAGACTTTATAGGATTTGTCTTATGTAATCAGGTGTAACCAAGATTAAAGAGAAAGGTAATTTTATAAGACAGAATAAGACAGTCAGATAATCTGAAAAATGAGCAGAGCCTAAATTAAAACGAAAATTCTGGATAACTTTTGCCATAACTTTTGAGATTCTATTGAATTATAAATCAATTACATTCTTATTTTGAGATATGCTCCGGCATCTGACCATGCTTACGACTTAGTTACCCTTCTTATGTAAAAGATTTTGTTAAATTGAAATTTTATTCTATGCTCTCAATCGTGTAATTGACAAACAATTTACAGAACATTAACGCGATTTTGCACTTTAAAGGATTTCTTATTTGTGAATCTAAGATCAGATCTTATTCAAGATATTGGAAGAGAATTTTGCGAATAAATCATAATATTCTAATCATGTGAATTCAAATGTGATTCATACCCAGGCAATAGCTCGAATTCAATATGCTTTAATCTCAATCTCTTTTGCCGAAACACATTGCGTGATCGCAATCATTAAAGTCAAACATTGTATAGAATATATCAGAGATAGGCAATGGGGGGTAGACGGGGGGTTAACCCCCTAGAATTTTGGCTGAGACTGACCCTCTCTGATTTTGGAAGATTTTGGGCTCTTTTAAAAACACGAAAATAGGGCACTTTTGGGCGGAAAAACTGATTCATTGCACCCTTTTGGCTAAAATTTTGGCTGACCCCCCCCCCTGTAGTTGGGCCCATTGCCTATCTCTGGAATATATATATACTTGTTCAAAAATAATTTATCAATTTTTGAATCGGTTTCTCAACTCATTGCCTAAAAAAGTATTTCATTTTTCATCTGTTTTTACTGAAATGATTGAGAAAACGAAAGGAAATAATCATAAATTAATGGAATAAAATAATTGTGTAATTGACTGACCAGTGAGTCTCAAATACATATCAAATATTAATACATTTTCTCTAATGTTATAAAAAGCAAGTCTTCATAAATTCCTAACGTAAAGGACACTTCATTGCAATACTTCTAAAAAATTTCTCATTAATATCAATACTTTCATGTATTAAGTAATTTAAAATTACCCGGGATAACATCAAGTGGTATTATATGATTAGATGCTTGGAGGATAAAAAATTGTATCTTGTTGATAAAGTTTTGATAAATTCAAATTACAAATTATATAGAAATTTAAGTGAAAACATGTTTTCAAAAGAGTGTCAAAAAAATATTAGGAAATATAAAGTCAAACAGTTTTGAAATTATTAAAAAGACTTACTTTTCTGAAGTTCTTTCACAATTTGAGTTCAGATTTATCTTCTTTGTCTTGAAATGGATTTCGAAAGAGAAATGAGTTTAAGAGTGATGTCTGAGATATGATTCACATATATATATCAAAAAACAATATTCTTTGTCGACGTTTGTAATACGAGAACAGTCTCTAATGAAATGTGAGAAATGAAAACAAATCAATTCAATTCACTTACAGAATATAATGGATTCAATTGTTTTCCATTTGCATAATCAATATTATATTATATTATTTCTATTGCTTTTTGCGCAACAAGTTCTCAAAGAATTATTCGATACAATGAAAAACTTACTGCAAATTCAATCGTTTAATGATATTTGAATTATTTATTCAATCAATTGGTAGACAACAGATGCTATTAATGGTTTAAAATAGATTCACTCAGAAATAAAGGTTCTGTATAACTAAAACCACGAAAAACTTGTGTCGAATATTTTCAATAGAAGTTCTCTACTATTTAGTACAGTATATAAAGAACTAATAGAGAGCTTATGAGTGCCAATGCGAGTGAATCTAATATATACTCTTCTCTACTATATATGAACTCTTGTGGTCGTACTCTATCTGTTCATTTGAGTGCATAGAGTGAAGGTGTGGAAGGGATGGGATGTGTAGTACGGAAAGGATGACGTATGAGATATAGTGAGCGAAGAGAGCGGAGACGCGCTTCGGGATCACAAAACGGATGATTAAAATATTGTATTAAATAGATATTCTTTACGCGGAAATACTGTTTTTCATCCGAACCGAGAAAGAGATCTATTAGTAATATATACTATACTATACTATACTATAAAAATTAAATATACATTCGTTTCTATACAGTCTTGCAATGCGTACAACAGAAACCTGATATATGGACCACAATTACAGTAAATAAAAGCAATAAAATTAGAATAATTTTGTGATTTTCATTAGTAAAATCATTAGGAAATGCAGACTTGTCTTCAACTTAAGAGAATTCATATTAAATGATAGTATGATATCACTTGAAATATATTCAAAAGTTATCTTATTCTCAATTCTTAGAAAATAACACTTTTTAAGAATTGGTTATATTTTCTGTTAAATAAGAAATTTAATAATAAAAGACTGATTGCGTAAACAATTAATTGAATAATAAGTTCATTGAAATATACTATTCTGTATCCGCGTTCACAATAATGAGACTTTACTGTAAATTATGTATTAATATTTGGCGTATCCGTCATCTGAAAGACAGAATATAATATTTGTGATGGGGTTGGGGTTAATCATAAATTATATACAACAGCATTCATATACTGTATGTGCTTCTCCTCTCCCTTGTGCTCCAATTGGGAATTCATACGACTTTATTGAACACATGTATTGTCATCAATGATATGACATCTCATTTGGTTTTCATAATATAATATATACTCTCTTTTTGATAGCCTTTCTCTTTCTCTCTCTAATCCAATTAAATGTTTTCCCAAATGCTCTCTCTCTCTCTCTCTCTCTCTCTCTCTCTCTCTCTCTCTCTCTCTCTCTCTCTCTCTCTCTCTCCATGTCTTACATATCAGTCTCCAAATGACAGTAAATCGTAAGCATCTCTCAGAACAATAATAACTGACTTTTGATAGTTTCTCTGTTTATATCCTGAAAATTATTAGAGATAACCAAAAATGGTGTTCAATGACATTTCATGTCAACATTTTTACGGATACCTCGTTGTGAGAGAACAGTGTCGAGAGTTTGAATTATTGGTAGCATTTTTTGGCTTAGAATTCGTCAGATTATTATAAGACCAGTTCATATGCATGTAGACAGCATATTATGAGTATCTTAGTAACTGGACCTGAGCTGTGCGGGGGTTATCTTAAGTTAACTTTAATTGAATCTTCGCCTGAAATCCTCTTATACTGTATTACTCTTTTGTCTCAAATCATATTATTTCTAAAAATACAAAAATAGGTATATATTTGTAATTAAACTATAATTTTATATTGTGTTTAAGGAAGAAAATAATTAAATACTCTTTCAATTTGTACCAGAACAAGATGCACAAGAATCTATTTGAAGTACCGGAAATCTAGTGCAGTCTTATAAAATGTACTTGATTCAAATTCATATTACAGTATTATCATATTACTCGATACAAAGACCATTGATATGTTAGACATGGAGTTAGAAATTAATTTAGTTTTAATTATTTAAAAGATATTCATTAAAATGCATACAAACTATAGGTTACATAAAGACAGACTGATCTGGATATCGAATATCTAATCGTTTTATACATTTAAACGAATGCAAAGATTATTATAGAAGTTATGCAATAATTATTCCATACAAACACTTAATTAAAATGAGGATGTTGATCTTTAAGCACTTGATACTCTTATGCCTACCATATCATACAAAACTAATAGATACAGGAGAGGACTGTGAAGACCTTGACAACAGTACTATTTATGATTCACATTAGAACATAGCGTTAGAGACAAAATATGATCCGAACTCTATTATATCGGCCATAAGTTCACTGAATGAATGACCGAATTGTCGTCACATGAAATTTCAAATGTCATTTGTCGTAATGATTATCGTTTAGCACTCGTATGCATAAGCAGTGCATATTTGGATTTTAGGATTGTATTGCAAAATGTTTCAATAATACCCAGCCAACTAAGAAAAAATTGATTTTAGTTAACGTGAGTTCATATTTCATCAGTTAGTCTATAATTGTATTTAATGACAGTATCTATACTGTGATCCACAATAATTATAAGCTGTAATCTGAAGAGCCTTACGCCTAAAAGTTACCCCAAATTAGATTTTTTTAGGGAATTCAGTCGACATTAAAGTTCATTTCACTTATTTTTTAGTAAAAATGTTATAAAAACATAAAAAATTCCTGGAATATCAAGCGGATACCTGGATAATTTTGATGCACAAGGTGATTATACAGATTATCTTGGTTATCTTGGTTGAAGTAATTTCACGAATTACTTCAAATTTAACGAACAAGATGATCGAGTAATAGGGTATAAAAACGAATGTCTTCTCAACAAATAGTATGTCAAATACTCTACAAAAGTACCTGACCCTACAAAATAGAAACATACAGCCTGGTCCATTTTCTAGAAAATTCATGAAAAATGGCTAAAGTCGTGAAAGATGCGTAACTTCTATGCTCAGATCATTTGAACAAAGATAGTGAGAATTCATCAAGTACATTGATAATTCTTTTGGAGGTAAAAAATTCTGATTGGTTTGTAGTCAACTGCGGTATAGTTATTGCGAATAGAATGCCATTAAATGATTGAATGAACGTATAGTATATTATATTGGTTTTAGATTATATCGATTATAATAAACCCAATAATTATTTATTTAGTAATAAAAGTCAAAATTGGTTTATAAATAGAAAATATAATCTGTTATTACAAAAATAATTAATCGATAATAACTCTATAAATCAATTCAAGTCATTATAAACTAATTATAGATTAAGAGATTTGAAGTTTTCATTCAAAGTAATGAAAAAATCGATAAACAAAAGTAAAGAAAAAAATAATTTTCTTATTCAGGAAAATCTATTTGAATCAAAATTAGTGAATCTTTTATACTATTTAAGCAAATCATTAACTAATAAAACACTAATTAAAGTGCGATTAAACCGTTAGTTCAGTGAATTAATTGAATAAAATTAAGAAATTATATAATTAATTGAAAACAAATCTATGAATCGAATTGTTTTGAATTCTAAGCCATTTGTCTGAACAGATCTTTTCTGACATTTATTATTTTGAAATTGTCCAGTACAGATTTAACTTAAAATCTGCGTAATCACAACTTAGCTAGGGCACAATTTTACAATTGCGTGGCCGCGGTTTCGAATGGCTTTCGCCTATTCTTCTTCAGACGCTTTTAAGATATCTTTCGATATTTTTGCACTGACTTTACGTCAGTTAGACTGAGAACACAATATATGTATTTTGTGTTGAGTTCAATGCAGATGTGATTTTTAACGGGAGGCCCCAATCGTGCGTTATATTACCTAGTTAATTTGATTCTTTATACAGTATAAACATATTGTTGTACTACAGTCGGACGACACAACTCACTAACAAAATGTCATTATAAAATTGTGTCCTAGCTAAGTTGTGTTTACGGAGATTTGAAGTTAAATCTATACATGGACAATCATCTAAATATCACGGCTTGCATAACCACTAGTCCTGTTAGGCCTGTCTCTCATTTATTATTTTGTTCTGATTTCTAATCAATATTAATATCACTTAAAGACTAATACAAACAAATAGAGTGATTGTATAAATCATGAGCTATAAGAGGACAAAAGAGGCAATTTTGAAAAACACCTAGATTCCTGATTATTCTCTATATTTTATAATATTTTTTACATTGAGTTAATGTCAGTCTTTTTGGTGAAAAAATATCACTCAACTCGTTTAGTTATAAAAAGATAACAGTACAGTACAGGTTCAGTTTTAATTATTTTTTCACAACATTGTAGTCAAAGCAATATTCTGAATGAGTTGTTAGTTGGGGTCAATTTTTTTTGGGAAACTTATTAATTATTGGTATTAATAAATATGTTTGATAAATGTGAATATGTTTCGGGTCTTATTCAGCTGACAGTTAAAAATCAAAAATTTGCCTCTTTTGTCCTCTTATAGGTCATGATAATAATACCCGGGCACGAATTAATTTTTTACATAATTTTTTTAGTTGTAGATGGATATCAATCCGAGACCCGAATCGGTGTTATTTCGGTGTCGAAGAAGTTAATAATTAAAGTGCAGTTGAAATCACCAGAAGATGTGCAAGGACTGCACTGAATTCAAAGGTGTTCTTGTGTTCAGGTGTTTGTTGTCCGACAAATATTATTTAATTACATTAACGATACAATCGATTGAAAAATAAAATTCAAAAATATTTTTCATTTGATTTATAATTATTTTTATTATTTAAAAACATTTGTGAATATACTGTAGAGTGAAATATAATAATAAAATTCTAGTATAAGCTCAACGAACAACTCAATAATTAAATTGCACCAGACAAGTTTTTTTTTCAAGAACTGTATTTTTTTAATTTTATTAACTTCATTTAAACCAGGATAATTAACATAACATAATTGTAGAAATTAGAATCACTAGTTTTTTTTACTGTAGAGTACTATAAATAAAATTTAATAAACTAAACAAACATTTGAGAAATTAGATTGTTCAAATGAAGTTTCTCATTCATGTTTCTATTTTGAAGTTTCTATTTTGTATACAACAATTGATTCTTCTTTCATATATGCATAGATCATTGAAGAAATAATTGAAATATCTCATATACTTCATC
>JAQIWA010001280.1:0-19682 GCA_034693305.1 Eueremaeus valkanovi | reverse complement strand
GTTCTTAATTTCTTGCTTCACATTTTTAACATTAGGTCTGCGAGAGGAATAATAATAATCCCGGAGTCACCTGATATACTACGTTATTTTGAACTATGCATTCATACGTACAAAAGGCCTGGTGATGACGCCAGACTCATATGTATGGCTAGGCTCAACAGCTTTACAGACTCTGATAATAATTTATCTCGATTTGCAAAGTCAATACACATGGAATCATTTAAAATTGAAGCACGCAACATTCGAGACTCGATGAAAACAAAAGTTTCCAGCCAATCAAGAGACACACTGGTCACTTGATTTTAAAAATATGGTTTAGATAATTAATAACAGAGATAGGCAATGGGTCTGACGACATGGGGGGTAAGCCAAAAATTTTTGCCAAAAGGGTCAATGAATCCCTTTTTTCTCCCAAGAGTGCCCCTATTTTCGAGTTTTTCCCTCCAAATCATCGAAATACAGAGGGAGGTGGCCAAAATCACAGGGCCAAAATACCCCTCCTATGCCCCCATTGTCTATTACTGATTAATAAGCAGACTGCAAGGGTGTTCACAACTATATCCTCTTTATTTCCAAAACCCAAAACTAAGTGGATTTGATCCACAATTTCTCTTCAATTTCTTATGCTAGCTTATTAACTCCACTTCCGTAGGATAAGAGTATATAGTTCTGGTCAGAGCACCACCATTGATAGGTTGGGAGTAGGGCAATCATAGGGATATGCTGTCGAGTAGACGTCGCCTTAGGGATAGACTGTAGGATCACAATAGTGATATTCTTTAGAAAAGGTTTTACAGCAACAATGAATCAAAAGGACTTGTCGGTACTTGACAAAATATCTTTATTTTTCAAGCTCATTTTCATCACTATTAAACAATGTGGTATAATTATGATATATGCAAAAAAAATCAATTCTAAATATAATATTTAACAAGTCTATCTTTTGAATTCTTGAATTTCTAACTTTTAAAGTACATCAGATATTTTAATTATTTCTTCACTAAATTATACATATATGAAAAAAGAATCAATTGTTGCACAGAATATTCATAAAAATAATTTTCTAGTGGCTGAAAAAGTAGTTTAATAAATATAAACCTTATTTTGACAGTGTTATAAAAGAGTACCCAAGAATTTTTTTCAGGCTTTCTGTACTTGATGAAAATATCTTATGAATGAATTAATAAAACTTTTGGGTACTCTTTTATAACACTGTCAAAATAAGTTTTATATTTATTAAACTACTTTTCCAGCCACTAGAAAATTATTTTTATAAATATTCTGTACTACAATTGATTCTTTTTTTATATATGTTTATTTTTGTGAAGAAATAATTAAAATATCTGATGTACTTTAAAAGTTAGAAATTCAAGAATTCAAAAGATAAACTTGTTAAATATTATATTTAGAATTGATTTTTTTGCATATTTCATATTTATACCACATTGTTTAATAGTGATGGAAATGATTTTGAAAAATAAAGATATTTTGTCAAGTACCGACAAGTCCTTTCACTAAAAAATAATGACAATCGGATCCATAAATCAGCTGTCATTACATATCTTTATGAATAAACTATTTAATCGATAATTACAGACAAATTCAAAAGCGAGCGATCGTTCAAATCATTTGACGAGTGTTTGAATACAATATTAAACAGTTCTTAAAAAACAAATTTCTTTTTATATTTCTATTTCTATTATCTATTTATTAGTCTATAAAAAGATTAACCGAAAATCATTAGTCTGTTTTGAATAGACCATTGTGCCTTGCTAAAAACTTAAACTGTTCTAAATTCAATGCACAAAATAGTTTATAAACTCTAATAAATCGCTTAATGAAAAGCATTGAAAAATTTGATTTCAAATAGTCTATGAATATTTTTTGATCGCGAAAATAAAAGACGGCAAGCACAATGCAATATAAGCAGGGATGCGGAATCATTGATATAGGCAGGTATATTTTAAAATACTTATAAGATATAAATAAACCCAGAATAACTATAGAATGCAATCCAACTGACTTGTGAGCAGTTTTCAATATCCAGAGCAAATGATTCTGAAAATTTCATAATTTGGGCCAACTCCTTTCCGCTTCCCTGGAAATATTTAGATGTTTTAGTCGCCACAACACAAGAGGTTTATATGAATAGCAATACAATAGGCGAACATATTCTATAATTCTCTGAACCATTGTTTGTCTCTTAACTATCACACCATCGCATCTCTCTCTCTCTCCTCTCTCTCTCTCTCTCTCTCTCTCTCTCTCTCTCTCTCTCTCTCGCTCACTTTCCCTTTCTTTTTTACTTTCACTCTCTCCCTCCCCTCTCATTCTGGTTATCCCTCTCCATTTCCTCTCCCTCTCACCCCATATCCTCTACGAGGGGTACATTGGAAAGGCTGATGCCTTAGGGGTTCTATTTTCTATGCGTTCAATGATATAAATCCATCCTTTAGTGAAATTTTTAATAAATAAATATAAAAACTTATTTAATTTGTCTCCACTTCTGAACAGTCAATAATTGAGAGACGTTTGAAAAAATTGCTTTTTATCTTACAATTCATGTCATCCAATCTGTCATTAACTTAAATATAAAACTGAAATCAGAGAAACAGTTCAAAGAAAAAGAAGTAAAACAAGAAGTCATAGGAGAAGGAGAAGAATAAAGAAGACCTCAAATGCTTCTGAAATGCTTCAGAAATGCTTCTCATGAGCGCTCAACTATTCAACTATAATAGTCTATAGATTAATAAATTCCGTAAAATTCGTGCAAAACTTTTAATTATAGAATTGCATGAGTGATAAATTTCTTCATTCAATTATTTTCTTTAATTTATTATTTTATTTCTGTGACCATTGTATGCAGTAATTGAGTCAATAATTCTTTTTATTCTTCGCCAAAGTCTTCACTCTCTATAACAAAATTTTTATTATTTTTCATGATTTTTGAATTCGTTTTATTGATGAATACAGTACTCAATAGCACAGTATTTGTTAACAAATGTTTATATAATTCCACACTTGAATGAAGTCCAATAAGAAATTGTGATCTGAAATACACTTTTAGTGAGAAATATACAATTTTTGTGTATTCACCGGCTCTTTACATAACTCTATGACAACATTGACTTTGTCTACACTTTTATTTAGAATCTGAAATATGTTATGTTTTTTACTTGAATTCTTCAGATCTTGTCGTCTGATCTATAATGAAGTTTAAGGCCAAGGTTAGGGTCTACAGTATATGAGTGTTATTGGGTCGTCGATGCCGTTCCTCTCTATTCACTATTTGCACATAAACTCTAAAATTTCTATAATTTATGTCACGCTTTCTCGAAGAGGAAATATTTGACAATTTTTGCCACATATTTGTGACAATACAAACGCATGATATTCTCATTTTTATATTTCACTACATTCTCATTCGACGACAATTTTTTTTGTTGATATTTTCTAACTTCTAAATCAATTTTGAAATCTTTTCCTTTGGATAAATGTCAAAAACATGACAATAAAAAACTATAAAATAATAATAAAGATAGAAAAATAAAACTTCAGAAGAAATGACAAAAAAGTAATAATATTTGTGATTGTGTGCAATGGAAAGCAAAATAAAAAATAAGAGTCAACTGAATAAACTGTGGACTGATCTCTATTATCAGGTTTGAATCAATAAACAAATGCTAAAAAAATAATATGCCATTGAATGCCAGGTGTCAGCGGAATGTATGACAAATGTGGAAAAGAGTTGTTCTTTGAACTTATGGTTATTTATGTAAAAACTAAAACATTAGCCGATTCCTAGTTATACACATTGACAGCAAATCTCATTTCGATTGTCTCCCCATTCATGAGCTTTCATAACAACACAACAACACCTGGTATTGCAGTATTGGAACAACTTTTAGCTTTTTTAGCCAAACTTTTTATGCCTATACATTATATCTCTCTCTCTCTCTCTCTCTCTCTCTCTCTCTCTCTCTCTCTCTCTCTCCATATTCTTTTCAGAATACAGTCTTATGGCTGACAGACGCGTGCGGTTCTCATAATAATAAATCAGAGGGACGTCTGTCTACCTAACAGTTGGTTATTATTCTTATATTAGTTATTCATAAATTTCATTCACAAATCTTTGTGACTCACAATCGGTTTGAGTGCAGCAATTAAAACAAGAATCGGTCGCTGTTTGAATAAATATTGTCCATAAGCATAGGTTTTGACAAGTTTACCTACCAGTGTAACTGTGAAACTTGGTCCAATTTATTTTTGTTTCTTCAGTACAATTCCTATTTTCTCGCTAATAAAAGTCAAACTCATATTATTTTAAGATTATTTGGATTCAGAAAACAAATATAGCAAATGACTGACTGACTCGTTAGACACAATATTTAAGACTAAATAATAGTTTATTAAAATCATTAATCAATTGCTACAGAATTTGTCTGACATTTAACGGAAGCGTAACTGAATTTCAGACTTAATTTAAGTAATTATTAGAATTAGAGAATTTAATTGCAATTGAAAAGTATATATTATTTTCTGTATTGAATAAATTGAGATAATTTTAAAACAATTTTTATGTTAAACAGTTTTAATAGACATTTATGTAATCTTTTCTACTCTTAAGAGTCTTTAATAACATTTTCCAATTACTACTGAGTTATGAAATTATTAAATGTCTATTACTGTCCATATAATTAATATCCATTAAGTAATCTAAACCAGTCCTCAAAAGATCAAAACTACATTCAATACATTATACCGTACAGTTAATAAGCCTGGTAAACAGAATGATCTCAGCTTTTCAATGTCAATGCTTAATAAGTTCGACTTTTCTGCATATCTTTGTGATCTTAGCCTCTATTCCAATGGAGTTAACAAAAGTCTGAGAATTGTTTTGTATACCATTTGGGTCTCAATTAGTATTATTAATGGTTTAGTATTTATTTAATCATTTGTCAACCATTTTCAAGCCTACGTATGAAGTCTTCTTTGATTAAATTCTTCTTCTTCTTCTTGAAAGTCATCACCAGGATAGTTTCATAAAGAGTTCAATGAACAGAATATTAAACATTTTATATTTGATCCCAAAATCAAAGACTGAAACTACAGTACATTACTATTTCTGTACTTTAAAGTTCGCTTTACTTTCTTAGATCTCAGTTTGATTGGCTGATTGTACACCATTGTGACCTGGATAGTTTATAAGAAAGCAGCCATATTCAAAAATTGTAGGAACAGTAGAATTGTAGAAAAAGTTATGCCTGGGCTAAATTTCAGGATACACTGATGATTCCTAAAATATTAATCCAAAAAAACTGATATTTAATTGTTTAGACCAAGTTGCATTGGAGAATTATTGACCCTGTTATTTTATTGTTTTCGAGTATTTCCGTCGAATTTTTACTATTTATTAATTATATTGCGAATGAATTCAATGAAGTCATACATTGGTTCACAAACATTGCAATGAATAGACGAAATCAATCAAATATGATATGAATCTGATATTTATTATATACTTCACTATATTTTGTTTGATTCAGTCCTGCATTTCATTTGATTATTGATTTATATTTCAAATGGGTTTCGATTAGTTCTGCTTATTGTGCAAACCGTTTGCATAACTTTTACACAGAATAAACAGTCAGACACTGAGACACGCCCTCAGCTATTATTGATTCAGAAGCAATTGAATGACAATATTTTCAGTGAATATATTGTACATCATCTGAAACAATCTTATAGTCCATTCAACTATGAGTAAGGCTACTAAACGGTCAAAGGGGTCAGGTAACAGTCAGGTACAGTGGTCTCGGGCTAGAAAAGTGAATTCTAAACATTCAGTAAAACATCAATATCTCATAATATCCAGCAGATTATCACCAATGCAGCCCAGATCAAAAGCAATTCTTTACTTGTGATGAAGAGAAAGGAAATTTTTTAAATCATCTCTACTCTACTTAATGATCAGAATTCAGTTCTGCCTGCATTGTCGCACAAACTGGATTAATTTACTGAACATTTTCAAGTGAAGCGCATTCACCTGTATTTCTGGCACAGAATACAGAATATAATTGTATAGATTTTCAACTAAAGTTGACATTTCCCACAATATTGTTGATTATACAGCGAGAGAGAGCGAGAGAGAGAGAGAGAGAGAGAGAGAGAGAGAGAGAGAGAGAGAGAGGTTGTTTTTTTAGTGACTTACAGCTGAACTAACGATACTTTTGTAGTTTAATAATGTGTTGACTGAATCGATGTTGAACTCAAATAAAAATACTAAAACAATATTTCCATGTTTTCTAATCATCAAGTTTTCAATTGAAATGTTTTTCAATTTTCAAATTCTTTTAAATATTGCTTCTATTTCTCATGGGTTGAGACAAGCCATGAGATAGTAAAGTGAAAATGGGTTTAGATGGGGTCGACTCTATTCGACAGCAGACCTGTCTCCTTCTTTCGAAAGTTGAAACTTGAATTTTTCAAATGAAATTTTATTCAACAATTCATACAATATATTAATGACGACCAGAGACAGGAGCTATACAAATGCAGGTGGGCATTTACAAATTATTCAGTCTAAACAGCACAGTAAACAATAAGCTAATCCATTTTTAGGACCAATCTATAAAAAGTAACCCTGGCTTATAATTTAGAAATTTATATTTTAATTACAACAGTTTAAAGTATAAATAAAATTTTCACCAATGTACTCTTGACCACAAATAGATTCAGTATTATATAAAATAATGTTAAGCCGATTGCTATTTCCATAATTTCCATTATAAACTGTCGTTCATTATACAGTATATGGTTTTATCTGTATTTAAGTAACAATTTTTCATTAAATATTGTTTTAATAAAATTTTTAATTAATAATAATTGCAAATTCGAGGCATAATTATAATGATATGATTTATAATCTTAAGTGTGATTTTTAAGTGGCACCGATGGGAAAGTCATTATAATAATCTGTTTTTGTTGGAAATCAAAGGCAAAAATTAAATTTATGCACAAATTAGTTATGGAGTCGAGTCAATGGTTTGGCGAAGACTTAAAATAACTTAAATTTTTAATTTAATGTCTGTCAGAGATATAGACGTTTGAAACGGCTTCGGAATAATTGGTTGAGCGCTCACTACTTTCAAGCCGTTTATATAGTCAGTCAAGATTTGTTCCCAACAGTCAGGCAACAGGTGGGCGATGGCGTATATGGGGTTCTGGCGAAACAGATTTAATTTTATAATATAATAGACCACGTCTTGCAGAGAGAGAGAGAGAGAGAGAGAGAGAGAGAGAGCAATGATATCTTGAATTTGCGCTCATATGAACAGACAATCATAAAAGTGATTTGAAAGTACAGAACAGTAACACTGATTTAGCCAAGCGTTGAGCCATTGCTCGCACACATACTGTACGGTATAATAGGCAAACATGTGTCCAATGACTTGTCTGCAGAATTGGCTGATTTTCGCCAAGATATTCGCAAATAATCACATTATGTGTTCATTAGATTCGCTTTTGCTTTTATTTTCATCTATTCATTAGATTTGCCTTCAATTGTGTTGCTGTGAGAAAAGAATCATTACTTGTCTCTGCGAGTACTGCTAACTGGCTGTTGGGAAGCCCTCATCACTGAGTGTGTCATGTCTTGGATCTCAAATCGGAAACAATTGTTTTGTTTGCGACTAATCATCAGATGTTTCACTATTTCTGATTTTCCATTCAATTCATATATTCGGCTCAAGAGTTGATTACATAAAATATCATAAACTCAACTACAGTATCGAAGGTTTATTTTTCTTTACAAATATTAATCTGACTATACATCACTTGCAAGGATCAAAAGGTTTTGAACGAAAGCATTTAGAAATCATTTATTAATTTAATCCTTCGACTAACAGATAGTCTCAAAAGACTTTCGCATATTTTCTAATCATTTTGATTATGAGTGCAATTCTATTAATATGTATGAAATGGATGCGAACTTAAGCTGATTTTCTCCCTTTATTTCAAAGCCAATGGAAAACATCTTTGTGTCCATTCATTTACACATTCTGTTCGCAAATTACAGGTTTTTGATTATTTGGGCTATAATTTAGTTTTTGTAAGTATTATAGAATTCAAATACAATATAATTCTGGGCTTCGAATACAAAGTGTTTGCAAATATCAATATCAATATAATGTACAGTATTTTCACTCTTTTATTGGAAAAACTAACGGCTATTATAGTAATTAATGTTAATAATAAGGTTCTTATGATATAAAACAACAATATTTATGACTTTCAATGTCAGACAACATTTGGTTCAGTTATGATAACCCATTAGATGTGATACAGAGTAATAAAGAATACATTAAACTACAGGTGAACTATGGATGCGATGAAAGGTGTGGTTGTCATAAGAGAAACAGCACTGTAAGCACTGTAAGCATACATGCCTTTCAGTTGGCGAACATTCACTCTCTATGTCGTGATTTTTCAGCCCGTTTTCAAATCACACCCAAAACTTTAGAGCACTTGAGACAGAAAATTATGAAATATTTTATAAATTCATTAATATATAGACTAATAATTCATTAATCGTATTAAGCATTGAATTAATTCATACAAAACATCGATTTCTATCTACTTATTAATATACCTTTTAATTGCATTAACTATTAATGGCTTTAATATCTAGGAGAGGATGAGTCAGAGTTTCTGTAGCATTCATTAGAGACTATTTCTACCCATTTATTAACAAGATTTAAGCGAGTGTTTGCGAGTGTTTCGAGTTTTAAATAAATATTAATCTTTTAATTCCACTCATTCTCTATAGAAGAATGAAAATTCAAAACTTCGCCCACTATTACAAAAATTGGTCACTAAATCACAAGAAAACTTGTGTATAATTAGATGAGAACACAATATAGTGAATAGGCTTTAATTTGCAAATGTTTTACTCTTTTATATATTATAGATAAACATTACACCAGTCATACGAGTCATAAGCATTCCTTGTTTTACATAATTGTATGGCTTTTCTTATCAGCAAATGCTTTGCTTTCGAGTGATAAACGATCGGAATATTGTAATCAAGGGATGTTTGCAAAGAGTGAGTAGCCGTAGGTATACACCGATACTGTAGAGCAGATATTATATACTGTATATACGATAGAGTGAGAGATGGGCTGAATAAATAGCATCTATCAATTAAAGTATGCTTTTGTTTCATGCGATCGAGTGCTTCAATCCTACAATTCTTATTCACTTTGCCGTCCATTGCATGCGTTTGTCTGTTGACATGAAATACTGAAACCATTGTTCAGAATATAGTGCGAAAATGCACCCAAAATAAAGATCTAAACCAACCCTCTCTTCGTATTAAAAACTAAATATTATACTGTATTTCATATTAAGACACATACTGTACTGTACTGTACATCGGATGGGTTCTGGCAGAAAATCAACTCAAATCTCATACTCATTCAAATATGAGATTCATTTGTATATCAGATTATTTAACTTTTCAATAAAGTCTTATTAGTTTTGAGCAAGAGCATTATTTCCTACCATTCCTTCAGTTCTCTGCCCGAGCCTTATCTCATATTATATTACCGGGTATACATATTGTTTGCAAACGTAGTGTCAATGCTCTGCCAATACTTAAGATATTATTTTCTTTCACTGAATTTTTTCTCATCTTTTTCTGTGTTTATGTTCTGACAAAAAGATATTTGAGTCCAGTTTCTCAGACACATAATTAGTTCCCAGGGATGAAGATTAGACGGTATTAGATGCTAATAGTGCTTACAATCTAAAGAGTGTTCAGTAAACTAAACAATATATTGCTTAATAAATAATAGGACAATGAGATCAACAGATGTATAGAAATCTCAGGCCTTTTATTGCCGGTAGAGATAAACTAAGTGTCAGTTAAGATACCCAATAGAATACAAGCTTTAGAAAATGAGCCTGGGCACCTTCACAACCAGGCTTAATTAGTTTTCATTTAACTGTCAGACCAGACATGACATCCGTACCCTTTCATCCATTTCCGATCATAAGCTGAGTGACGCATTCGTGTCCTACCAGTACTCCAAAAGAGTGTGGAGACTACTAAAGATCAACAAAGGGGGCAATTAATTGTAATATGAGTTATATTATTAGAAAAATTGAATTTAATTTTATTAAATTCTAACCGACTAGTTGTGAACATTTTGCATTCAATCACGTTTTGAAGATTAGTTAACTATTTTTTTTATCTATTTATTATAATCCTTTAATCCTCAAAATGTGATTTAATGCAAATATAAACGAATTTTGTTTGAAAAAAGTGAAAAAACAGTTTTGTGTGATAATAGCGAAGAAAGTGTTGGAAATAATCTGTACTTTAAGTAATTGTAGGCAGGCACAACTTGAATTTTGATTTAAAAATAAGTTAAATTTTGCCCCTTTGTATAATTTATTCTTAATTTATTTAATTTCTATTAAAAATTTTCATATTTTCCGCTACTCTTTAATATAATATATAATTATTAATTTGGGGGCAATATATGTAGTCGACTCCATACTCTTAAGAAGTACCTGTCGGACACGAATGCGCCCTCAGATCATAACATTTAATGTTTAAGTTTTATTAATTGTTACTAATCTTGCAGTCAATCAAAATCTATTCAATTCTTTACAGTTTTTAATATATTTTTATTTGAATTAAATATTTTTTATGAAATCAAATAAAAAAGTTTAGATTTTGTTAATCAAAAGAATATATAATTTAAATAAGAATTTTAATCAATTGTCAGAATCAGAATCAGAGGTCGAATCGGAGTGAATGGTCTGTTGAGAGGCTCTGACCAGCGCTGGGATATAAATACGATCCCTTCGTTCGTATTTGTATTGACTGAGGAATTCATAGCTTTCGGCCAAACCTTTGGGTACTCTGAATGGTCTTCGTTCGGGTCTACCAGTGGTCTGGTATTCACATCGAATCCATTTAGTCTTCTTTCCGGTTCCGATCGGATAACCCGTACAAATATAACCGCATATTCTGAACACTAACTGACCTTTCCTACATTCAGGACATTTACTGAGTCGGCCAAAGGTCATGGCGTCAGACAATCGCTCGCAATTGGATGAGGACTTAGAGGCGACCAAAATCTTATTGAAGTCCATGAGTTGGATCAGGTCTGGAGATCCCATTGTTTGCACGAATTCATGATTTCTGTACAACAAATCCGACTGTCCTTTAAGTCCATTCCTTTCCCTCTTATCGCTCGTCTTCTTCTTCTTCGGCGGCTTTCCATTCGTCAGCTCATTATCATCGCTGGACTCGTCTTCAAGTATGCGATCCATGGCCTCAAACATCGACTCTTTGATTGCTCTTCTGATCCTCTTCTGGTCGGCATACCTGAGCTGAGCGTAATGTGCGATCTCATCGATCTTCGGTCGGAATGATTGGAAGAAGCATTGGAAGTGATGCCAAAGACATTTGAGTTGAGGTCCTCTGCCGTACCGGTGCCAGAGGTGGACCTCAACCCCCAACCGAAGACTGTTGTTCTCTATATCAGCCTTACATGCGTTGCAATGGTCTGCCTCTTCCTCTTCCGCATCGAATTGGGTATAGTCTGCACGATATGGCAGTTCTCGTCTCAAATCCATTCAATCGATCGATTCGTTTGAATTCAATTCAATTATTAAACGATTTATAAAACTATTGATTGAATTGAATGCAAAACATGTGATATGAATGCGAATAAACAAAACCGCTTTCGCTTACCATTGGATGTCATTCTCTCAGCCAATAGGCGTTCAATTCATTCGTTAAACTTTTAATTTGAGCTCAATTTTTAAATTCTCAAAATATGTTTGAAATCAATACAAACTTCTGTAAGAGGACAGGGATTGGGAGACCGACTCTACATCAACCCTTCGACGGGTACTTAAATAGTAATAAATATTTGGAGAACTCGTTATTCTGTAAAGGAATCCAAATCTGAAAGACTCTTCCTCTGGATATAAGATCCGAAACATCTCTGAAATGTCATAAAACTCGTCCCAAAGAACTCAATTTTAATTTTGAATAATTTTACTTTATATGACTTATACTGTATTTATGATTATTTATATTCAATGGCTTTCTGTGGGTCGACTCGAGAGAGCTTTTATTGGGAGAGATGTGAATAGAGTTGGATTTGATTTGAAAAGAGATAAACAGATAAACCGAATGCATATTATGAACTGATTTCAGATGAAAAGCACTTTTATTGCCCCAACTTCTGAGCAAATAATGTTCAAAATATTAATATTTTATTGGAATTTATATTAAATTAATTTATGAATAAAAACAAATTTAATTGATTTGAATTTTATTTTATTAAATCAACGAATAATACAATAATAATATGGAATCGAATTCAAACAGATTTAAGAAATTTGTTTCAATAATAAGAGAATAAGCTTTCGATTATTAGTAAACGATTTGTTCGTATAATTAGAAATTATAATAAGCTTTGAAAGATTTAAAGGCATCGAAGAATTGAGTCAATACTTTGCGTAGTATTGAGAGAACAATAGGTTTGAGTTCAGACTCAGAACAAGGATTTGGAGTCGAATTTGCATTTAAGCAGATATTTAATGTTCACCTGATTTACGTCATATACGATATACTCGTTGTACAGAAGCGAACACTTCTTGTCCTTAACGGCCACTCCCTTACCCGCCGGCACTTTCACTCCATTAGGCATCACATGAATCTCGTTGGGATCGGGTTCTGAAGAGCCGACGCCTTTCACACTGTGTTTGTTTTTCGGCAGTTTTTTCACGTCTTTGGCGTTAATCAGTTCCCAACTGAGGAATAGGAGGAAAATGATTACAAATTGAGAATAGAGTTCAATATTAGAACAGAATAGCAATCAAATGGACTAACGGTTGGCCAACGGCTACTTCGCTGAGCAAAAGCAAACCGATGTTGTTATTGGAGCTGTGGTGACAATAACCCGCACTTTTGGTCACCATATCTGCAAAGTATAGGCCTTTCCCGAACATATATCCAGTGACCGGTGCTTCTGGTGGTGCTATTCGTAGGCCTTGTGACAGAATGCCAGCAAAGTTGGTGACTCTGGAGCCGTGCCATAAGAGCATACGGTTCTCAAAGTCAGCGAACTTCTTGTAGCGCTCGGACTCTCCGGTCCGCTCGACTCGGAATGCGTCCACAATATCGAGACTGAAGTGATGAGTCGAGCCGTGAGTGTTCTTCAGATACTTCTCGATTATCGCGAACTCTTCGTTGTCTCGACTCAAGGGTTCGATCTTTGTGTTCAGCCTCTGGTAGTGATGGTCGACAGGACTGAGCTCTTTGTCCGAACTGTCGGTAATCATCTCATAAGCCATTTCGATGTCCAGCAGTGCGTCCAAGACATCCATCTTAGTCTTAATCATCTCTTCGGTATCGATAAGCGGCGGCCGATCTGTTCCGAAGTTGTGAGGAATCAGAGTATAGAACCGATTGGTCGCGTCCTTCAGCTTTGAACTGTTGGGCGGTTTGTCTTCGATCAGTTGACTCAACTCCTTGAGCACAGAATAGGCGTTCAATAGCTGTTTCTTCGAGAGCTTTCCCAAAGGCATGCGATCCAAGTCTAGCTCGAACTCAAGCATCTGTTCCTTCATCTTCTCGACATCGAAGAGCATACAAATCAAATCCTGTACCGGCTTTGGAAGACTCGACTCCTTTCCCGATTCGAGTTTCGGGAGATGAGTATCGCCCCCGTAGTCGACGTCGACCGGGAAGTAAGAGTCGGGGTATTTCTTGAACTGATTCCGTTCGTCCCATTCGTTTTGAGTTCTCTCTAAATATAAATCTTTGAACGAATCGATTGCTTCAGCTTTTGAACTGAAATTCTCTGTTTTGTTGCCTCCGATGTCAGTGCCGGTGCGACCCCACGACCGAAACACATAGTATTTGTTGGGTTTGGAGTCGTGTTCCAGGAGTTGGAGCTTATAGTATGAGTTCTGGTTTCGACTCAATTCCACTTTATTGAGGATCGCATTGAAGACGTCGTTCTTCTCTTTGTATATGTGAGTCACGTTCGCGTACTCGCAGTCCGGGTCCACAACACTCCCGCCCTTCAGAACCATTTTCTGTTTACCCGACTTTTCATTTCGGCCTCAAATAGAAAATAAAGTTCTGATCAGTTTTGGACTCATGTCTGAGTGAATATGTATTCCTCGTATCTGTACTCAAACCAAAACTCTAGGCTTGAGCTCATCGTAAGGAAGCAAACATTGAATGAATACAAGACATAAGTATCGATACAATCAATACAAACGTTCGTATCATTTGTTTGTCGCGTATTATTCGGGAGTTATGTGACCACAAAATTGTACTAACATTTTGCGAGGCATCGACACCCGCGCAGGTATTAATGCACAGTATATAGAATTATAGATAAAGTATGTCATACCTGATCCAGACTTCGCCCCTGACTTGAAGGCTGACTTCATTTTTTCCTTAACGTTCAGATTAGAGAACCTTTTCTCGACGTCGACCTCAAAGTCGTCCAAACGATTCAAACTAATGGCTTGAATAGGATTGGAATCGTTTTCGACGCCGTCTAAGAAGTCTTCGCTCACAATAGGAACCGAGAGTTCTTTGGCCTCAAGTATTTGAGCGCTTTGTTTGTCAAATTCAGCTTTAGTTGAAATAATACAAAGCGTTGTTCTGTCGACCCGTTCGGTCATATTTGCCCCCAATTTCTTCAGTCGGGCCTTAAGTGACCTCTTATTTGACTTCAATTTTCCGAAACAAAAGATATTATAGCCGTTAAGACTGGGAAGTGCTGTGCCGTTCGCTGACTCGGCCTTTGCAGTAGAGGTCGAGGGCTTTGGCTTCGGAACGGCCTCTTTCAGAGCCGGCACATAAAGACGTTCTTTTGGTTTGAATTTATAGGTCTTCAGGAAATCGTAGGTTTCGGCCAATTCTTCCGGAACTTTGAATTTCTTGCGCTCGGGTTTAGCCGTTGTCTGGAATTCACATTTAGCCCATTCGCTGATATTGCCGGTGCATATGTAGCCACTGATCCGGAAGACCAGTTGGCCTGACTTGCATTCGGGGCATTTGTTGAGAACCCCGAACGTCATGGCGTCCGCCAATCTCACCAGTTTCGAGTCCATCCCTTTGGGCACTTGGATGTCATTGTATTCCATGAGTTGTTCCAGATGTGATTTCTTCATTGTTTGCAGGAATTCCTGGTTCTCGAAGAGAAGATCCGATTGTTTTTTCAGTGCCTTCTCTTCACTGCCGTTCAGTTTCTTCTTCTTCGGCGGCGATTCTGAGCTCTCGTTCGCGTCTTTGCCTTCACTTGCTTTCGAACCGTCGGCTGAACTCTCTTTCGGTCTCTCAATGGCCGGCAATCTCTTCTTCAGATCTTTTTGATCGCTTGCACTCAACTGTCCAAAGAATGGCAACTCTTGTGCCGAACCGAAGAACTCGAGACTAGCTCTGGCGATGACGAAGCACTCGACGTGAAACCATCGGTCAATTGGTCCGAAACGCTTGGCGTCGTCTGAGTCCCGATCCAAGCGACTGATCCGAATGGAGTTCTTCGCGATTGTATTCTCGCACAATCGACACTTGGATCGACTGGATTTCGCGGTTTCCACTTTGAAGTCCGAGAACTGCAGCACATCTTTAGTGTCCGCACTGTCCGCGTCGTCGGTCTTCTTCTTCGTCGAAGTCTTCTTACTCTTAGCTTTGGGTGCATTGGTCTGATCGGACGTCAGACCCGACGACTGTTTGATGGCTTCTTCGATCTTCTTCTGGTCCTCGTACTTGAGTTGAGCGTAATGTGCGATCTCCTCGACCTTAGGTCGCCATCGCTTGAAGAAGCACTGGAAGTGATGCCAATTGGGTTGGAGTCCGTCGAAGAAGGGAGACCTAACCATAACCGCCATTCGCAGACTGGCCTTCTCTATGGTGTCCTTACATGACTTACAGGACGCCCGACCACTCTTGGCGTACTCAGTACGGTATGGCAGCTCTTCTCGCAAATCCATTATCTCATCAATCGATACAATCAATGCAATCAATGCTAATAACTGTTAAATCTTTGCTTTAATCGACAGATTGTTATTGTCTTGCAATGCAATCATTGACTAAAACGCTACACAAATAAAAAACCGCTTCTCCTTCCTATTGGTCGACAAGTTCTATACGCTCTCTGATTGGCTCTTAATGTTAGCGCAATATTCATTGCGTTTGTTTGATTGCAGTCATTCTCTGCAATAGTTTTGGTTCATTAGTATCGATACGCGAGTGCTATGAATAACAATAATCATTATTTTCTACAAAAAGTTTTGTTTCATTTGTCAAACATTCAAGAATTTGTGTTTAATGTAATGTTTTTATATTTTTGGTTTTGATGTGCAGGGGGGGGAAGAGGGAATTCAACTGAAAATGTGCAAGGGCATCATTATTAGCTTATGTCACGTCTACAATCATAAGTAGTCAACCGAATGAAATGAACATTCAAATTATTGAATCTAAATGGAGTGAGCTTGCTAATACCTGTATTTGAATGTTGATTGTCAGCACTTCTGAAGCAAATTCACCCAAATTAGGGTTAATTTTATGGGAACAGAGATTAACTTTAAATAAGATTTAACAAACTTTTTATTCTTTATTGCAAGAGTTGACACAAGATATGAGTTAAATAACATGTTTTGCACACACAGTATGTTTTGATTACAGTATTATCTCAATACCGTAATTATAATGCCTTTCCTTATAACTGAATTCCTTACAAATGATTGGAAATAAATACGTTTTAGTCATATAATGGACAATAAGTTAGAAAATTGTTTTCTATTTAAATGTTATTAAGAGTTCTGCGACTTAATGGCCAAACACTGTCTGTAATGGCCTTTAAGCCAATCCTTGGTCTGGCACTCATCGGAACAGTAATACCGTAAACAACAGTAGTATTTCCCCAATTGCTTGCAGACGACACACCAGTTCTTACACTTTGTCTCTCGTATTCGTTCACTCGATTCGACCAATTGTTGTCTCAATTGAGTCTTCAGAGCATTGATCTGTTGGTTCTGATAGTATTGGATAAGAATTAGTTTCTCTTTCATAAGACTCGTCGCAATCGTCTGCTCTTTAGTTGCCATCAATTCATCCAATTTTTTCTGCAATTGTTTAGTACTTTCGGCGAACTCTTCAGAAATCGATTCATTCGTTTCGTTCAAAACTGTTGTTTGGCTTTCCTTTCCATTCGAGTCATTAGTTTTGGTTTTATTTTCTTTTGAAACCGAAGTCAAAGAATTTGTATTAATATTTGAGTTCGTATTAAAAGATTTCATTTTTGGGTTAATTTTATTCATCATTTGTACGTCATTTGAATCATTGTTATTGAGAAACGCTCTGAACAGTGGTTGTGAGCTCTGAGGCCTCTGAGGCTCAGGTGTTCTTTCGGGAGACGTAGTGTTTGTCTTCAGGTCTGTTTGTTCTGGCGTCGGGTCTGGCCTCACATCCACTTCCATTCGCTCGCATTCGTCGCTTATATCAATCACTTCTTCATCACTTGTCTCGCCTTTACTTATATTCCGTTCCATTGTTTTCGTTAGTCTTTCAGAAGGGCTTCGACTCTGAGATGACATTCGAACAGATCTTCGCTTATCTTTCAGTTCCGGATCAATGGGCTTAATGGGGGTCAGGACCGGCGGTTCTGCTATTACAAGGCTTGGGATTCTGGAACTCAGAGAACTGACGCCATTCTTCTCATTGTCCGAATCGGTGACAGAATTCTTAACGCTTTTCAACAATATAGGAGCCGATGAAGGAATGGTCTCTTCTGTTGTCTCAGCAGTGATGCTCTTATTCTTCTTTTTTCGGCCTCTTTTTCGATGAACTTTTTGTTGACTTTTTTCGATCACTTCGTCAATGGTTTCGTCGAAATCTGTATTTTCTTTAACCTTAATATTCTGACTAATAGTTTGACCACTAGTCCCAGGAATTGGATCCGAATTTTGCAAACTTTCCTTTTCAGCCAATGATTTCAAATATTTGTCTAACATTTCCAACGGTTTAACCATTTTTTGATTTCTTTTGAGACTCTCTTTAATTTTGATGTCATTTATGTCCGACATATCCGTCGGCTTCACATCCATTCGGCGCAATTGGGTGTCGAAGAACCTGACGTTCACTTTCTTGCCGTCCTCGTGATGGTAGATCACCTTGGCCGGCCAGTGCGGCCAACCCTTCACCTTAACGAAGACTACCTTATGTGGCGGATCGCACGGCTCGCAAAACCAGTCTTTGTTGGACTCATGGAGTGCTTTGTTGTTAGACCTCTCATAGCAGTCGACACATAACCGCAATTCTTCCAACTCTTTGACCAAATATTGTCTCAAATTTGCGAAATCTTCGGCAATGACTGAGAAATCGAATGAAGTTATGTTCAGATTATGCATAAACACGAAGAAGTCGTCCTCGAGTTTGGATAGACTTTTGTATTCGTTGTTCAGAGCTTTGGTTCTCATTAATGACAAATCCATTGGTTTGAAGACAACCAGAGCTTTGTTTTGATCCAAATCTAAGTCCAATTCTTCGATACTGTCCTTCATTTTGGTTTCGATGAAATCGAATAGATATCCAATCAATACGTTTATCCTCTTCTGATCCACTCTCTGTTGGCCGATATAGCCATCCCTTTCCCATACATTGAATCGATGACAATAAGCGCATTCAAAGCTCTGGTACTGTTGGACACACTTTCGGTGGTAGACTCGACAGCATTGGTCGCATTTGCGAAACTGTGGGCTATTCTTGTCGACCAGAATATCGCAGTCAAAGCAAAACCAGTCGTGACTTAAATCCAATTGCTTTCTGTCGATGAGTGCATATCTGTAGTCAGTGTTGTCGTCGACTGTCTTCCGGACAATAAAGCCATAACTGATCGCTATATCGAAACACATTTCTGTCGCTTCTTCTCCGCTGTCGTCAAACAGTTCCTTAACTTTGTTGATGACATAGCGTCTGAAGTCCACTCCCGTCTGTTGTGGTGACCACTGGCCGGCACATTGATCGACAACAAACACCAGTTTCATTAAGTCGTTCGGTTGGCCTAAAATGTGATCTTCACTGAAATCAGACACACTTTGATCCGAACTCCGGGTCAGACCCTTCGCTGCACTGAACTTGTGGGCCATTACTCAACACAATCACACAAATTGTGTTAATTATATCGATATTAAAGTCAATTATAAATTATAATTGCATTGAATTGAGAAACAGATCGTCTGTTTGGCAAACATTGTCAATGTTTTGAATGTAAACACATTTGTCAGCAATTATTAACGCAATTAATATCAAGTATTGCTCTCAACAAACATGTGCACAAGTAATGATGACCCAGTATCATTTAGAATAAAATATTAGATCACTCACTGCCAGTACACATAATCTAGCCTGGGCACAAAATAGGATACGCGTATCCATATTCAATGCATTATAGCTGAGTTCATAAGTCAGACTCATTGCTGAACACATACCAGTCATACATACAGTGGTATACTAAAATGAGTCTTGAGATTGAGGCTGAGTTATAAGGTTGAGTCTGAACTCGAAACCTATTCTGAAATCAAACTCAGCACTGTTTGGTCTCGAGTTAGATCTCAGCCTCAACAAAATCTCA
>JAQIWA010001279.1:0-19687 GCA_034693305.1 Eueremaeus valkanovi | reverse complement strand
TCTCATTGTATGCTCTAATCATGGTCATAATTTAATAAAATTCTGTACACTTTTACTCAAGTAGTGTTATACTCTTTGGTCTAATATAGTGGAGATTTAATTTAAAATCTGTATTAAATTTATAAATTAGAGCAAACCTTCGCTGTCTTTAATGGCATAACCAATACGTTATATCAATTGCTTTACCGTATTATTAATGACTGCGAAGCTGTGTCTCAGATATAAACTGTTGTATTAATAAATATGTTGTATTAATATTAACAACTTTAATTTCAACTATACCTGATTGTCTGAAGGTGTGTGAAAGTTATTAAAATACAGTTTCATAAAAAAAATCAGATGAGGTGTGCATTAGCTTTAATGGGGTTTTTACTTCTTCGCAGTCAAGAAACAGTGAACTTTATATTTTCATTTAAAAACAGATCAAAAAATTATTTCTTTTTACTAAAAAAGGGATTTACATAAAAATTTAATAAATCTTAAGAACATTTTTTAAAAATCAGAAAAATTCATTAGAGAAGAGAGAAATTTATTCAAAAATTTGTTCTTCTTTATAAATATATAGTTCTTTATCATAAATAAAATGATATTTAAATTTAGTTCAATTTTTGTTTTATCAAAGGGTACGAACAGCTATCAAGAAATGCGATTAATCAGTATCAAAAGTGATGTATCAGAGAAAAGTAGCCAGGCTTAAAAATAACACTTTTTATTTATCTTTATTTTTAGAAACAATTTTTTACTTTTTAGAGTTAATACGATTTAATTGATTCAGAATAATATTTTTTGTGTTAATTTGCTTTTTACTGCAAATAAGAAGTTATTAATTTGAAAGTGACTTTTATTATACTATTTAAATAAATATATTTATGACTCAGATCTCCATTAATAATAAACATTTTTTTCTAATGTTTTTTCAGCTAAAAGTAAAAATAGATTTTCGGTAACAAAAAATGAGATGTCAAAGGAGTGTCTGAGAGTGAGTATCCAGCAGAGAACTGGTCCAATTTTGCCTTTCAGATAAAATACCAAAATTCTATCACTGCTTAAATCAACAATTATTGAGTAAACTATGTTGAGATCACTATTTATTTTGGTTCAAATACAAGCAATACATCTCATAATTCAAGTCCTCTGATAAACAAAACTCTAATCCATTACTAATTAACACAATTTATGCGAAAATAATATTCTATTAATTCTTATGTAATTCATTTAAGTGATAAAAATTGAATTAATGTTAAAAACTTTCGAATTAGCAGATCATCAGATCATCAGATCATCAGTGTTCATTTTGCATTCAACAAATAAAATTATTACTTTATATAAAAGGGTTTGACTGTAAGACTACAACATTTATAGGCATTTGATTTTTTTAGAGCGAATAGAAACCAAAATATAATATATATTAATATTTATCAATTTATGCGATATTTATCGATAACGTCAGGGAAAGGCAGGTATGGAAAGGGAGAGAGAGAGAGATAGGGAACAGTTTTATATTATAATTGATTACATAAAAAGATTAATATTAACAAAAGTTAATCTGATAACAGAAACCGAAATCTGTAATCAGAAAAGTTTATTTCGAGAAAAGGATTCAATTAATTAAATCTGAAAATCATTTTTTTCAAATCACTGTACGATACGAACAGTTAAGGAAAAAAAGATCAAAATATTTGATTTGGATGTTTAAAAGATCGTTTGCATAGGAATTAATATTTCAAACATTAGTATAATTTTAATTTTATGCGAATAGATATGCGATTACGTCAAGAAAAGTGATGAAAAATTAGAAATAAGACACAAATTTAGAATAATTTAATTTAAATCAGAAGTACTGCTAATAAATAAGAATAAGTACTATAAGTATTATAAGTATTATAAGAATCTAGTATTTAGTTCAGAAGAAAGGTATGCAGAATGTGATGAACATAACAATAAGGCATAGGATTGGGTTATTGGGACACAAGAATAAAATAGAGACAGAAAAGAGTTGAAAATAAGTTTAAAGTTTTTATCATTTAATTTAACTAAAAACATAGGACTCATAGGACTTACCAGATTTGCCCGATTGTGCTGAACCTAATACTGCAATCTTTAGACTTCGATTAGGAATTGAGTTTATAACCATTTTTTCAATAATTTAAATAATCTTTAATTTTTACAGAAATATTAACGATTTTTGCACACAATTAGTAAATTAAATAAAACTTTTATTCCATTTAAGCTTTTTTTGCAATAAAAATTGGATTCAGTTTCGGCGATGCGATAAAACAAAGAGTCGATTATTGGTAAGAATCTGGAGATAAGCGTCGATTTGAGAACTCGTGCTTTGAGTGCTTTGGAGGAGAGAAGCGCCGAATGAATAGTACGGTATTTGAAGCGTTGGAAAGTTGTGGAAACATATAATGATTACTATAACTAAAGTAAAGCCATATTATATATTAGAAGAGCTGTGAGACTACAGGTTTGTGGAAAGGTGTGAGAATATAAGTGGTCTGAGAACTAGTCATACGCTTAGCTAATAATATGAGCCAAATATGAGTCGGCCGTATCTGACATAACGGCATAAAACGGGAACAGAGCAGAGCACCAGCCATACAGCCGGATCACTAGAATACTGGATTTCTAGCAGAGCCAATAAGTTGGCTTAAGATGTATTTCTGAATAAAGTCTTCAAAATATATACACCAGTTATAACAGTTATAATATGATTCAGACAATATTTAAATATATCTGCATTTAATTATACTCTATTATAGTCACTATAGTTAAGCAAATTATTATTCAATAACTTTAATTGAAAAAACATTAAATTACTTTTATTTTGATTTTTTGCTACAAAATTACATTTTACCCCTTTTTGTAAGTTTTAACTTTAGTTATTATATAAAGATATACTTTATAGCAAACAGTTAAGCATTGCTTACGACCCATAATTGATCCCAAACCACATTTTAAATATACTGTAGAATCAAAAGATATTTTATAAAAAGACAAATTCAAACAAAAGTTATTTACAAAACTTTTTGTTTTTGAAGTTTTTATTTAAGATCTTGGCCTCCAATCAGACCTATTGACTTGTGAAGGACATAGGCTATCGTTGATTCCATACGATTCACGTTAAGTGATGTTTAGACGAGTTATGTCTGAAAAAAGAAATGTTTGAAAAGAATATCAATTCTGCACAGAATAAAGTGTAATAATATTTATTTTTATTTTATTATCTCTTATTTTATATCAGATTTAAGTCAAATAAATTTTTGGCATAAGTTTAGTCTAAAATGAATTTTGAATTAAATTTTTTGGTAAGAGATTCAAAACACATACGAAATCGTCGACAGAGATGAAAAATAATCAAAAACAAGATAAAAGTTATACTAATTATAATCGATGTCATCGAAAATCTTCTCCGTCTGTACTGTACTTAAGGCATAGTATCAGTAATGAGCCGGAACAGTCTATAAATGTAATGTAAATCAATAATCAATAAATACATTATCTTCTTATAGCAGTGATAGGCAATGGGGGGTATAGGGGGTATACCCCCTGTGATTTTGGCTGAGGCATACCCCCCTATTTTCGATGCTTTTAGTAGAGGTAACCCATGGTTACTCCAGCATTGCATTACAATATAACTCTCCTTGTTACTTCTAAACATATAGATATTTCATCCCATTTCATCCAGTTGCTAATATGGTTATCATAAATCTTCATTACTATTGATCTAACTGTGCATTTAAGGCTTTTTGAAATTGTGTTCACATTATAGTAGAGTAAGAAAATGTCTTTCAGTTTTGGAATCAATGATGAAGTCAGACATCGGGCACTCATTTGCATCAATCGTTGTGCCGACTCGAGTGCATACATACTGTACATACAGTATTGCACGCATTCATTGCATTCATTACATTGATATTCATATTTCCCGTTAACCCAAACTCCAGTGTTATACTGTACCTGTGCTTCTTTAAACCTATTTGGGAGATCATATATAATCAGACAAGTTTTCTTATTAATTGACAGAATACCATGAAAGCCAGTGATACCGAATACTTTTAATCTATAGTCCAAAAGTTTGATTTTGTTAAACTCAAGTCATTTCTATTACATGGCATGACATAACTCAGTAGGGATTCGGACAGATCTCTCAGAGCAGCAAATATTTCTGAAAACTTGAATATAATATAACAAATGGTTTCATCAAATAAATTATTTTTTGAAAACTTGACTTTTTTCTGCTTAATATCCATTATATTCTATTATTTTATAACGAATTTTGACTTCAAATAACATAAAAATTATGATTAATAAGGTTTGTCGGGCTCTTTGATCGACTCCTTGCGCACCATTCAGATGAGTTGCATATGATTTGAATACTATAAGGAAAATCTTTACCATTTGTTGTGCTTATCAATCAATCCAAGCAGGAATTATAATAGTCCACGAGACGGGTATAAAAAAATACCCTTTGAACCTTAAAGCCGACCAGGTATCCCGAGACCTCTGTTCTAATTTGATGCTTGAATTTTATAACAGAATCATTGAGTTTAGGTAAGGATCAAAAATAACATTATTTAATTCAATCAATGAGCAAGCTTAATTATAACGAGAACACTATGGCAGCTAACCAACAACCTTGCACATGTGCAATTTATTAGTGAATAAATTGGTAAATTTTATCATATTATCAATATTTGAAAATATCTTTTGTTAAAAGAAATTATTTATTCATATCATATAAATATTTTCTATTGAGAACTCAAAACTCTTAAATATTCCGAAATTATTGAGAAAATTAAAAATATATTTTCACATTTGATTATATGCTTTCGCTTTTGTTTAATAATAAAAATTATTATGAAATCACAATTTCATTAAAGAAAATCTTTTCCGAGAAAATAGACTGAATTAAAAATAATTCCAAACAATTCTATGATTACAAAGAAAGTAATGAATTATTTGTTGAATTGTTTTCGAATAAACAGTAATAAACATCAAATCAAAGAAAGCTTTTAATGAATAGTCGATTGAATTGATTTTGTATTGTTTCAAACAAATTGGAAAATTGGGAACAACAGGCAAATTAAGTGAATTGCATAGAATGTGCAAGGTTGGTAGCAATTAGAATATATCAAATTGAGTATTGAAATTGACAAGATGGTCATTAGCAAATGTAACATGGCTTGTTTTTATATGTGGCCATTTCATCAGAACTTGGTTAAATGAAATCCAATACTATTTCACTTGTCTTAAGAATTTGTGAGAAAAATACACTTAGATTTTGACCGACAGACCAATCAGTTCTTGTGCAACATGGGTGCTATTTTGGTCACCTCTGGCAGCAAACAATTTTTATCTCATTCTCATTGTAGTCAATAGATTTAAATAATATCAATAATTCATGCATTAAAACAATTGGTAATAAAATCTAATTTGAAATAAGAAAGTATAGAGCTTGGGTAAAAAATGTGAATATACAAGGTCAACGACTTCAACGGGTATATGAATTAACAAATCTCGGTCTGCAAAAGCAATGCGTGTATTGTATGTTCACTATAAACAATATAATACGTAACACAATATTGAATCCCTTGAATACAATGAGTGAACAATAGAAACCCTAAGTACTAATTGATTGATATGTGTGACAGAGTCTGAACTCATATGCAAAACCCTATTGAGACTAAATAGATATAAAAGTTGTGAACAGAACAGTACGGAATCGTTCAATATATCAATCGATATTGAATTTCAAATGAGGCGCCGGAGGGCTAATGTCCTAGTACTGTATCGGGGAAAGGAATCTACTGTAGGTAATAATAATTAGATGCGACACTGTAAACTGAGCCAGTCATCCCACCTAGGTGCTTTTTCTAATGTATAAATCATAAGGTTATTGCAATTTAATTAAAAATAACGATTAAAAATATATCCAATAATTTCAAAGTCACCTAAAAATGATTGAAAACAACATATACTGTATTTATGGCTAATGCTGTAGACTCGGAGTCGGGAGTCCTTGCGAGCAAATTAATGAACATAACTAAGCGAATAGCGAATGCCTTATCTCTATAAACAGTATTTAGTTATTCGTTGCGAAACAATCAATCAGTAGATCAGTGAGGATCTAGTCTTCGATTAGGCTGAGGTCACTTTTTATTTATAGTGCTAGTGTACAAAAATCATGGTTTGTTTACTCACAATATTATGCTTATTAACTAAAATATTATTGAATTGACTGAATAGCAGTACATCCGTCAGACTATCCAAAACTATTAACTTTTTTCTCCGAATTCTTTTGGCGATCAAAATATCAATTTTTCAATTAATAAACTGAAACATGTGTTGACACATAAGAATACGATTTGAATTTCATAAGTGCTAAACAAATTGATTCAGAATAATTGGGAATCAAATAGTGGGCTGAATATAAGCTTTACTAATAATAAAGTTCACTGAGACAAGCGATACCATCAGATTATATCCACATACTATTCAGTTATTAATTGCTGTGTTTTACTCGAAGACGAGCTTTCTTTACAAAAACAAAAAAAATAGTTATTTATTTGACTGATATTTTGACTGAACGTAAATAATAATCGACAGAATATTTATCTTTAAATCTATGCAAAGATATTCTCTTATTTAAAAAATAAGCAAAACTTTTCAAATATTATTTGTATATAAATAGTATAAATATATTTTGGGCTTTAGTTTTGATTGCTATAGAAATAATCTTTATACCAATAATGAGCAAGGCAATGTATCTTATTTTTGGCATATTGTGAATTGAACAGAATGACCCAGGTTAATGCTGGGCTATAAACTTTATAACACAATATTAAGAAAAGTTTGAGTTAAAAATTGATAGAATTTTAGTAATCAGTGAGAAGTTGATCCTTAATGTTAGCATTTCTTATATGGAATCGATTTGTCTGTATATTAATGCCATTATAGCCAACAAATAAATAAAATATAATTCAATTGAATGTAAAAATTTTATGATATTTCCATTTTGTTGTCCGGTTTAATCAGATAAATGCCGATAAGTTTTAAACCTTGAATTTGGTAGATCAGCTTGCAGAATTGCAGCGGCAATATATTCACTAACAATATCACCTTGCGTATATGGCAGAAAACATTCATAGTATCCAATGTTATTCTTTTCTAAAGTCTTTCTATATTTTTGTTTGTCTTCGGATACGAGACTAAAAAGCGTTTAATAAATAATATTTTTTAATTCTAAAGAATTTAAGAAATGAATTAAAATATTATTCACTCTTTAAATGAAAAAAAACTAATAAATAAATGAAAAGAAATTCTTTTTCGTGAAACGCCTTAAGGATTACCAATTGTTAGAAGCGATGATTTAGTCAGTGAAGAGGTTGGGCCGCTTTGGAGCAACTTTTCTGCCTCTTCAGTGCAAACCCACTTAATTTACTTATTAAATAGCGATAGAGTATAAGTGAATGCGAAATGTCTTCTAATTCACACTATAATATCAAATCAGTTTTGATGAACCGGTGCTGTTGTGGTGAATGACCACAACTTATTCCTCTCTTCACTCATATATTATAAAATACTTTAATTTCAATAAATCAAAAGCGAAATTATTTATTCAAATTAATTCAATTCATTTAAATGAAAGGAAAGATATCATAGACTGAAGCAAATTAATACAATTTATGTCTGGATTATATTTAATTGAAGCCTAAATATAGGCTTTAGTGAATTGGCTCAATATTTTAGAGTAAGTCTAAACTCATGTTAAACCTAACCTAAAAAAGTATGAAATCAATTAGTCTTTTTGTTTTTTGGAGTTATAATTAAATTATAATTATAATTAAGTTTGGGTTAACCAGGGTGATATAGTTCTACTCAATATTTTGCTCAGGCTAATTACCTTCCAGTTTTCTTAACCTACAGAATAAATTAGAATTCAATTAAAAATAATTTAGTATTAAATTAACAAAAGAACTAAAAATTAGTCAGAACTGACACATTTGACGGCAATAGTGAAGTCTATTTGAAAATTGTTAATAAAGAACAAGTAATAAAAATTGTGCTCAAAATATATTGTTCTCTAATTGTTTTCAATCGTATCGTTGATATATTGTAAATCTGCGGATAATCTTAGAATCGATGCCATTATCGGAAACTATACCATAAATACTATTTATCTGACTTAAGATCGAATAAAATAAATATAAAATTGTTTACTCAATGTTCAGAAAGCACTCGAATGTAATATACATTGACTTCATTTGTATATTGGATTCAACAGTATATCCATGGCTTCCAACAGCGATTTCCAATTGAATGACCCGTACAGTACAGCACTGACCGAATCGATAGTGTTTTACAGTTTAAACTATGCCTTTAAGAATTCGGTCAGAAAAATGAGCTAAACTCAAATAAAAATAAAAATCCAATAAACTTATCAATACTCGGATCAAAACAAATGATCAGTGCTTTAGGAAAGTCTGTTAATGAAGATGTTTCTCATAAATCATCAGAACTTATAATTAAAATTTCATAGAATTAAAGCAGAATTCAAAGAAAATTCAAACAAATATAACATGAATTTGGTTTTGATTTCGATTTTTCATCAGACAAAACATCAGCAGCACTGGTGGCTAATTCTAATTGGCCTCGAATTCTATATAAAATATAAAAATTAACTCTTTTATAATGAATAGAAAAAAATAAGAATAAATTGTGCTTAAGATAATCGGAAACATTTGAACGAATCCTAAAAATATGTTTATTTGCTGTAAAATTAGTGAAGAATTTGATTATTATTTAATTCAAAATAATATTAACTTTTTGTTTGAGTTGAAAGACCTCTGAATAAAGCCATGGATTTATGATTAATGAACTGAAAGTAAAAAAACAAATAACTTTCGCAAAACAAATACAACAAAAATTATTTTTTTTGAAAATATTTTAATGAATGAAAAACATAAAAATATTTATAAAAAGGAGAAAAGAATTCAATTTATTCTTATGTTTAATAAAATAATGTTTGGATTGAAACAGAAATCGTTTGTAAATATAATATAATAATGAATTGAATACAGATTAACAATAATAGGCAATAATAGGCAATAATAGGCACAGATATGTATTATAGTGTAAATGCAACTCATTTTTCATAATATAAACTGAAATACATTTCTATATAATGTAATAAAAGTATTAATATATTCGATACAATACTGCGATACAAATATAGCCATTATTTCATATTTGATAACATTTAAGGCACAGAACGGTAATTAAAAAAATAAAATAATTAACAAAATTATTCATAAATTCATTGAATAAAACGGATATTCCTTTAGATCGGATCGAAATATCTTTACATGACTTGTATGGCATCTCATGTCAATCAATACTATAATTGATTTTTATGGCAATATTTCAATATTTTTTTCATTTATTTATATATATTCATAAATCTATTGAATAAAAAATTATTGTTTTCTTGTTTTTCATTTTTCTGATAAAAGTTGAGATAAAAATATATATGAGTTTCAAAGCACCGAAAATTGGAGTAAAATTTTCTGTTAATCTCTATTAAAAACATTGATTGAAATTAATTATTAGATTAAGAATGCAATCAAAGTATTTGACATTTTTTCTTAGATTTCTTTGTTTTGGTTGGTCTGATGGGCGGCCGTTCCAACTGTTGAAACTTCCTGTGCAACACAATATAGGGAATTATTAATAGGAGTTCATTAATAATTGAAATGTTATTAAAATATTTGAATAATTTATTGAATAAATACTCAATAATTGAGTGAACAGTATATTCATAATTAGAGCTCAAAATAATTGATTCAGAAATCAATAGTAGACTGTATGCCAGTATAGGGGGAACTGGTATTACCAGGAATTGACTCCTATTCCAAGAACCAGTCATAAGGGAAGCCCAATCTAATTGTACCCGAATTTCTGAATCATATCTGAGCTGAGCTCAACTTTATTGCAATTTATTGTATAATTGTATGAATACTGCAATACTATATCCAATTGAGCCATACCTGACAAGTCTGACCGTGTCGTGGAAGGCCAGGTCGACATTCATTCTCAACTTTGCGCTGCACTCTAAGTATGGAATCTTCAACTGTTGGCCCAATTGCTGCACTTCTGACTGCGATATCTGTTTGCAAACAATTAATAATTAATTTTGGCTCAAATTAGTGAATAAATGCAATAAATTATAGTCAACTGACGACTCGCTGGTGCTCTAAATCGCATTTGTTGGCCACTAACATCATAGGGAACTCATCCCGATCTTTGACCCGAAGTATTTGTTTATGGAATTTATAAATCTCTTCATAACTGTTGCGATCAGTCAATGAAAACACTAATAGAAAGCCTTCGCCGGAACGCATATATTGCTCTCTCATTGCACTGGTATTCAAATAGTAATCAAATGAAATCAATTTTAGATTAGAGAGAGTTATGAAAGAAAGACAATCAATACCTGAACTCTTCCTGACCGGCCGTATCCAAGACTATTCATACGAAAGCAGATTAACAGTAAAAATAAGTTTAAGTGAAGGAAATTCATGTCTGAATACAATTCATAAATAATAGTAAATATATTTCTATTTATTTTAATTAATGTTTTCCAAACAGTAATGAATAAAACGTAAACAAATAAAAATGCCGTAGAATTGGAAGCCCGGGTCAACCGACTGCGGGTTTGACGCCTTAAACCCTATATTTCTTTTGATTTTAATTTTCGTTTTGAGACAAAATATATTTTATAATTACAAGTCATTAGTAATGAGTCATTAGTTTGAGATGTTTTTGAAATTAGCGTAAAGTAAGAAAACATTTATAAGATTGGACTCAGATTTTGCAAAATTAAGTTAATTGCGAATCAATGTTATGTTTAGTCTAATTGACAATTAGGAGTCGACTCACGTTATGGACCAAAAAAGCTAATAAAGAATTTAAGGATAAAAGCAATGCTATCTTAAAATGATTGAATGCATTAATTATTGATAGTTAGGAGACTTTGAGTCAAAATTACTAGAATTTTCATTATATATAGTCTATAATAAATAGTACGGTATATACGAATAATTTAAAGAATTCGTTTGGGATTACAAAATCTCTGTCTGTTTATGACATTTCAACATAAGAGTAGATGTAATGCAAAACATTATAAATGCAAACAAAGTTATGAACGCTTTTGTAATCAAAGTTTTCAAAAATATAATTAAATATATTTTTTTTAATCAAAATATTTATTAAAAATATGAATAAATAAGTTCTAAGAATAGAGAGTGACTTAAAAGTCAGCAAAATATTAATATTAGGCAGAGATGAGTAGATAGACTGGGAAGCAGTCAGGTCTGAGCCTCAGCCTCGCCCCTCAACTCCTGTCAAAGCATAGCACTGGCATAGGCTGTGCAAAGCTGTGGCATTTTAAAGGCCTTGGAGTCAGGCCTGGGGTTTGATAGGATGGCCAGACATGTCTGATCAGAAAGATTTGCATTTTTTTAGTTTTAAAAAACTTCTGAAAGAATATTGAGTTTTAATTAAACGACGAAAATATTGAAAAATCAAATTAATTAACAATAAAACAGAATTAGAAAGACTTACTGTCGAGTCGGGCGACGACATCGTCGATCACACATTGCTTGGTATACGAGTCCTCAATGGTTGGGTCGTAATCAGTGACGAAATATGACTATTAAAGCAAATCATGTTTTGATTCATTGAATTAGTTCTGAATATTAGCGCAAAAATCGGTTTAATTCAACCAATCGTTTAATTAATTTGATTTTTATTTATGAATTATAAGAAAAAATTGATTTAAAGAAATAAAAACTGGTTTTCATATTAAGCACAGAGAAAGACATTGCAATCAATCAGTTCTGTTGTATTGAAAGTCAGAATCAAATGAAAACTCAATTATAATAATAATATTTGTAATCATTTTCTCAGCGAATAAATAAATAGCAATAAAATGATTGAATGAATGAATCGATAAAACAAATGATATTTACGTTAATTAAAGCAAAAAAGAAAAAAAATAAAATAAAAACTTATTATTAGATTAAATGATAAGTAAATCAAAGATTACTTGAATGAACTGAATGGTGAGCGCAGACTTGCCGACGCCTCCCCCGCCCACGACCACCAACTGTGCCATACATTCAATGTTGACATTAGTTTAAAATTATTAATTGATTTGTAATTAGACTTACTTTATATGTTTGGCTGAAGTTTTGATTTTCATTATTTCGCGACATTTCCTGCAATTAATTCAAATCAATTCAAAATAAATTATAATATTTTTACACTAATTATGAGTTAAGCTATCAATTGATTAATTGATTAATTGATTGATTGGTTGATTGATTTGAACAAACAAAGTATGACTACAGTATTGGAGCCGAACTGCTTTTCTGGTTAAGCGGTTGTCGACTCAAATGCTAACAATATCTTTCATCTGTTTGTTCTGTTCGTTCGCTTCAATGCATACTAACTGTTATACTGACTGTTAATGTCGTAAAATATTATTGAAATTAATTATAATATGAATAGAAATACAATATAAATATATTTACGTTTATTTCGCATACAATTAATGGCCGATCGGTTGTCAAGTATTATGAGTTGAGATAAAAAGTCAATCAAAACATAATATAATGAAAAATAAACTCTTATTTCGATTAATATTTATATTATTTATTATTAATAATAATTATTAAGCCGTTTGTCAACTGATTTATGGCTTTAATTAAGTAAACACTTATTTGTTGTGCTTTTAATTAAAACTAAAGCAAAGAATAAAATTATATTTAATTAAATGAAATGAATTGAATGAATGATGAGATCAGAGATTGTATTCAAAATTATATTCAATTCATTCAATTCAATAAAAACTTATTTTCACTGAAACTGAAAAATAAATCAAAAGACAAGTGTTTTTTGACAAAAGATATAATAATCCGTTTGTAAGAGTAGAGGTCTTCGCCGCCGGCTCTCAACCCTATGAATCATATAATAGCTTTGGCATTGACTTCATTACTCAGAATAATATATTCAATTGCCTGCTTATTATATGATAAGAATTGAAGCATGTTCAATTATTAAATATAATCAGATTTTTATTCATATTGATTATAGTCTAGCAATCAATTAGCGATATTTCAATAGAGAAGTATTAATACAATAAAAATAATACATTTAATAGCATTTAATCTGTATTTCAGTACTCACTTAAGATTATTCTGATCATTGTCCAGGATACTTTCTTTTATGTCCTGCTCATAATTGTCACAAAAGTGTGAAATAAGTTAAGCCAATATATATAGATAATTAATTGAACTTGCTAATAACTTTCCAATGGAAGGGCATTTGCTTACACTAACATTACTGTTATATTAATACAACTGTATTCTTATAAGAGTCAATTGTATTGTTGGTTCCATTCCGTACAGTCGTGCTATTATAGCTCATGGATGAGGGGATCCCATAATTTCCGTGAATTCTATTCATATTAAAACTGTCCGAAAGTTGAATAATGAAATGCCCAAGGGGGTCCTATTTTATGCTCACCCTATTCGTCAGCTTTAAACGAATAACAAAAATTAGTCAAATAATATTCTGAATACTATTTTCATAAACAATTAATGAATGAATGAATATACGGAACAGTTTGCCACTTGGTAATCACATTTTTATTATATAATCGATTTATACATTGAATTGAATTTATTTTTATTTATAAACATAAATATTCATTTTACACAAACATTCCAATATGAACAAGGGTACTACTGTATTATTTACAATTTTTGAAAGTTCACCCGGTCATATAGTTTTTATTTATAATTTGTATTCAAATCAATTCATACGAATAATTGGTTCAAATTATTTATTAAATAATAATACAATTCTTAAGAAATGAGTTCGGGGGCAATTTTGAGCATCTTCATTCCTTACGTTTAAAGTATCCTGGCTATAATGAATAATAAGATACTGGCAGTACTGATAATAAAATATTGATATAACGGGTAAGGACAGGGGTGGCCAAGAAGTTCACCCAAAATACATGCCTTGGAATTGAATTTGAAATTTGGCGGAAAATATATATATAATATAAACTCAATTTTTAGTTCCGAGAAATGAATTCAGTTCAGTCAGTCCAGAATTTTTGAGAGATATTGAAATCAATTAAATGTGGAATTCGTGAATACTGTCTCCAATGTGTGCTTGGGTTCAAATTCTGTTTCGTTAAGAAATAGACAAACATTTCTTGTTTTTTGCGATAAATGTTTTACACATTCTTTCTATTGATAACCACTTTAGGTTTGAGCTGAAAATCAATAATTGTACCTGCCTCACTACGATCGGTGTAATGATCACCTTGATCATTCCCAAATTGATGTCTAACATCGTAAGTATTTTTAAATTAAATCTCTAATTGAATTCTCGTTAGGATTTCATTGATATTATATTGAAAGTCAGTTCAGTCGAGAAAATCAAATAAAGCCTTAGATATGACTTATTTAGCGGTAATTGAATTGAATTCTTAAAATTACTGATATTATGTTTTTACTCTTATTAAAGGTCTTAATAGAATCCCAGGTAAGAAATGCTGTTTTAAAAATATGGCAGAAGTCAAGTCATATATTAATATTTTAGAACCATTGTGCCAATCATTTTTGGCAAGGGATCAAAAATGGTCGGAAGTGATGGCTTACAAGTAAATAATTTACGCAAAAACTGATAAAATATAACCCACTGTGATTTATATCAATGGTATTTTTGTACCCCTCCCCTTGACCAGCCTGTGAGAGGACTCAAACATTGGGCTAACTTGCACAATTTTAACGAATGATTGAACGATTAGATTACATAAAGCAAATTAAGGTTCAAATGGTTCTTAAAGATTCAGACCCTCTCTCATGGTATCTCATTGTTTTATACTGTATCTGATTGTATGTCAGGGCAATGGCTATGTCTGTGGAATATTCAAAATTATAACCTATATATGTATTGATTTATATAATTATCTATCGATTAAATTTCAAATTATTAGTGAATCAATATTTACCGAAAATTATATATTTGTCTTACTTTCCAAAACAATTTTGAATTAATCAAATCTAAACAACATTTTTTTCGATTCTCAGATATGTGTCTAAAAGCCCATAAAATAAGTATACATTTTGTATAAATAATAATTTTAAGTTAAGCTAAAATTTGATCAGAATTTGATTTTATTCGATAGATAATTATGAAAATATTTTAACAACGAATTAGTCTATAAAATATGATATAATTTACAGAAAAGTGATTTAAAACTTAATTCCATTAACAAACGAACATTAGATTTCGATTTCCATCGCAAATATGTAATGAATAAAATTTTTGATCAATAATTTACAGTCAATTGGTGTGAGTTATATAAGAATTACAAGAATTGAGTTCAAATGCAATTTTTATCAAATATATTCTGTATAACAATGAAACAGTGGTGAACTCAGAGAATGAAAAAGTTAGTGGAACATTTTCTGGATTCTTCTTAAAGAACAACACGAATTATTTTGCTTAAAATCAACCTGAGCTCGATTAAAAAATTCTAAACAGGGAAACATTATTTATTTTTCAGAAATTTACAAAATATTTGAATAAATGTCGAAATTCTGTTAAATTTAATTAATAAGTGACAAAATGTTGTCGGATGAAAATCAGCCATAACACCTGGTCTTAATTGTCATTTAAATGTCTGACCACGGTATCTGATCAATGATCACCTCTGTTTTTGTACAATATAAATAGCGTAGATTACATTTAGTTTGCCCTTGACAACAAATAAGCCATTATACTAATAGTGGACTTATTTGCTGTACATTTGCTTTCAATTGATTTTTATAAACAATTGATTCAATTTTTGAGCTGAAAAACATTGAATTTGATATTCAGTGCTTTATTTTTGAATACATTGTTCAGTTTATGTGAAAATACAATACAACCCGTTTATAAGGATTTCCGAAATTATTTTCTGTGTTGATCTGCTTTTGAATTATATATTTGGGACTACACTCGACTCAACTCAAATAATTATCTAATTTATAATTCGGATGATATAAAGAATTTTCATTTCAGTTCTCTTACAAAACAGAATTTGTTATTAAAACAGAATAATTAGTATTATTTGTCCACAACTTTTCAATTTTAAAGTTTTAATAATATGATTAATTCAATTCATTCAGAATTCATTTGTTTTTAATAATTAAATATTTATAATCATTTGCATTCATAAGCAAACGATTGAATAGAAAAATGATTTTTAAAATAATATTTTAATCTGTTTTTGTTTTATTGTCTTTTGTTTTGCTTATTAAAGCGAGTATTTTGTTATCCAAACCATTAATACTTTTTTGTTTTTTCCAATCCTGTCATAAGTTTTATCATTATTTTTGCTGACAAATTGATATTAGTTTTGACAAAAGATTAGTTTGATTTCAATTGAATGAAACAGTTTTCTTGTAATCCAATAATCAATAAAGCAATCGATTATTTTGACTAAAGATTTCAACAACTTTTTGATCATTTTTATTGTTTCCCTTTTCATTAAATCAGTTCAACAAAATCTCATGTATTTTGTTCAACACTTGAAAATAGCAAACCTGGATAATGGACACGAAACTTGATTGGAAAGGACGAGGGTATTTTGGCACTAACTACTCCTTTGACTACTCCTTTTTGGCGTTTGTGTGAAGCAAACAAATCATTAATTGATTAATGCAAACGATGAGCACTACTTATCTGAGTCTAATTCAACATTTAATCATCTATTTGTTAGCATTATATTATTCATCTAAGACGTGCAAGGGGGTCCATATACTACATGTTAGAGCCCAGAATATATTATACAAAGTTTGACCAAAATTTATTGACTTTTGAACAGTGATGGATGCCTTCCCTTATCCTTGCATCAAGCAAAACCTGGTAGGAGTCCTGAATATGCCAGCTTGCACATTTCCTCTGACTTACTGAATAATTCAATCGAAATGAGAGCTCTATTAGTGATAAGCCTTTATTCGATTCTCATTTGATTGTGAATTTGTATACCATTGCCATAATTGACGGCAATTCCTATTAATTAATGAATAAATAAATCATATTTTGTTGAGTTCTTAGCGTCGGTTACATTGAGTTGTATTGCAGACAATGCTGGGCCTCATCTGGAATATACTCTGAACACAAATTCTCTTCTTTATTGGGTTTGGGCTCCACATCGAAGACGAACATAGAGTATCTGCCCTCCAGTCTGAACAGTCTGAACAGTGTATGCACTGTCAGGTGAGCCACCACTGGACGGATAATTGCTTTTTCACGTTTTGTAAGACTGAATGACACATAAAATTGATGTTCAAATCGATTGACTATGTCTTCAATGCCTATACGTTTCCGTTAATCATTTTAGTGGTCTTAGTCATACAGGTTCCGACTGTGGTCTCCCTATCCGCCCGTTCATTCCTTGCCTGTAGTGCTCTTCTGGCGTTTGAATTGCAAACAATTACTTTATGGAAAGCTTTGCGAAAATTTTCTGATAAAAACGCATATCTTTTAAGGAAAGCAATGAAAATGAAAAGAATAGAAAACATTTGATTAGTTATATTGATATTAATATTTGGTTTAAATTATAAGAATCGATAAACAATTTGAGCAGAGATGATGACTTACAATATTGGATTGACACAGCTGTTCATGTAGGCTGTAATACAAATTTCATAACTATTAGCTAATAGTATAATATCTGCCATATAATGTGTTTCTGTTCTCTTACACTCATTTCATATCAATAACTATTGTATAAAATATATTTACAGCCAAACAGAACAATAGATCAATAGCTGATGGCTTAGAAATACAGACAATCTTAGGATTTCTTATTACAGTATATGAAAAGAAATTATACGAAAATGTGTACTAAAATATCCCCAAAGAATTTTGTAAACGTGAGATAACGAGCCTTGGGCATTTTTAAAACTCTAAGGGTTAGCCACTTCTGGGCCATAACTCATGACTTTTCATAACTTTTCAAAAATTTTTCAATTTATTAATAAATATATTTTTTTCAAACAATAGTTTAAATTCTTTTGGGAAGCAGTTGTTGCCATATAAATAATTTTCTCAATATGACCCTGATTAAGGAAAATGAAATACATTCCATATTGACAAATGCTCTTGGTAAATTGTCATTTATTTAATATTACGGTAAATAATCGTTTAATAGAATATTTCTTCCAATTTGTGTATAATCTAAAAGTATGTAAACTTGACAAACAATTGACATGGAGCATTAACATCAGTGTAGCTTAATCTCAATGATTATATTTTATTATTAGCGATAAAATCATAGGGATATGGGTTGCGCACAACTCTCTCCCCTTTATGTCGTATTTGATACGAGTTATTGACTTTTTTGCAATGATTTTATATTTTGTTGAAAGTGTTTGCAAATAAAATAACAAATCATTTCGTTAAGCAATTGAATGAAAAAATAAGAAAATCAAATAAAATTCAGAATAAACTAAAATTCACTCCAGAGTTGAATTATCCTATATTTGAATACTATATTGAAAACAACAGAATATTCAGACGGAATATCAAAGTAATATATAATTTGAAGAAATGGTTTGTTTTTAAATATTATATGAGCTGGTTAAATATTAATTCTGTTATATTTCATATAAACTAGATGTACTTTATTAGTTAGATATGCGCAAGGTAGGTCAACTTTTACAGACCAGTACAGATCTCAGCTTGATAAATTGTCACATTTAATTAGCTTTTTAATAGGCTTCAACAGAGAAGTTCAAAAGTGACCAAGAAAGGCCAAGAGAGGGATAAAAGTGACCAAGTTTGATCGATAAATGCTATCTCTTAACATTTCTGACACACATCGAGTGAGGTATAAAAATGTTCAATAAATGAACAGCAGATTAAAAGAAATGTCAGTTTTGTAAACTCATTATACCATTCTCTAAGGCTTTTGCAGAGAAAAATTGGATAGGTTACATTAGGGATGTGCAAGGGGGTATAGACCCAAATACCCCCCTTGAGTTTGAGATTTGGCAAAATACCCCCCAGTGTATTTTTCTCTGCTAGACCCCCCTCGACTTTTTGCTCGCAACATAACGAAAATGGCACTTAAGCTTAATTTAAGTGAATTAATGGTAAATTGTGTTAATTTATCTAAATTAAGCCAAAATTGGTCGAAATTCGGTCAAAATAGGCCCTTTCGACTTTAAACGCCATTTTTCGGTCATTGTGGCGGCCATCTTGTTTTTCAAAATACCCCCTCTGGGTTTTGAGCCAAAAATCTGCCATTTTATCCCTCCCCATACTCCCTGACTCGACCGACCTTGCACATCCCTAGGTTACATGCTCATGATACATGCTAATCTAGATCTACTGAATTTTGCAATTTCAAAGCTCAGTTCGATATTTGTTATTTGCAGTTCACTAATATGTGCAACAATACTCAAGTGCTTAGATGATGGCGACCTAAGTTGGGAGATGGCCAGCACAGTGATGGCCAGCACTGCATTCACTCAGTTTCTAGAGTTTTGGCTATTCTCAAGTAATTCTGCTCAGATGATGGACCCAAGCTGGTACATGTAGTATCTTGTAC
>JAQIWA010001278.1:0-19688 GCA_034693305.1 Eueremaeus valkanovi | reverse complement strand
GTGGGGGTATTTTGCCAATTTTCAAACCCTAGGGAGGGGGTATTTTGGCTATACCCCCCCCCATTGGCGATCCCTAATTCATAAGCATAGTAACTGACCCGTATATATTGCCGAATTTTTCCATATACTTCATATCCAGTTCTGATATCGGATTCAATACCCTTTCGAGAAAATTGCCGAAAAGAGGTATAGGTTTGGGGCCAGAGATACCTCTTTTGCGCCAATAGTTGTGATTCTTTGTTAATTGCCTTAAAATAAAAAATGAATTCAAATATTATTTTAAACATTGCTTGGATATACTGACCAATATATTAGTGGTAATAGAGATAATAGGCCCACAACTGCTTTCCAATTATCTAAACTCAAAACTTCGAACATTTTTATTGGATTTTTAAAATATTTCTAATTATAAGTAAATTAAAGTTAAAATTCAATTGAATTAAAATTACTTTCATATAAATTCAAATTCATATTATCTGATCATAATTTTATGATTGATTTATGGAAATCTGGCATAGATCACTTGACAGTTAAAAGCCGTTCCGCATATACAGACTGAAAGCTTGCACTTAATTATTGATATGAAATGTTATTGAAATGAATAATATATATAAATTGTTTGTATCAGTACTTGTGATAATGTCTTATTTTTCTTCCTATTTATTATGAAATATGATATAAATTGTGTTTAAAATAATAATCGCATTCAATATAATTTGACAGTGAATTTGTTTAATTATTGCCAAGGTTGTATCCATTTGATTAAAATGATTAACAGAATTCTTATATATTATAATACCGTATAATGTCATCGGATTAAGACTAGGATATAAATAGACTATTATTTCATTCTTTTAAACGTTTCATAAATATATTTAATTGAATACAAAAATTTTTATTATTATTTTTATGCATTATTTTGTGTTTGAATTGGCTATAATTAATATCCAATAAAGCGAAGCATTGATTACGACCTGAAATATTGAATAAAATATTATTAATTTATTTGTAAAAAATACTAATCAATTGCTTACATATTTAATTGTCTCTCGAGTTATGGTTTGATTAGTTATGAACGAAAAGCCAAAGTTTTCACTCGTTTTCTCCAAATATGACATTAACTATAAGTTTAAGAAAAAAATTAATTCTAAGATATTCGTTAAGCGATTATTACCTTTAGTTTAGTTCTTAAAGAAAACTTTTTAACCGAAATATTTTGCAATAATTTATAGATTTTCTGTGTTCTGTACGACACGGATGAGGCGGAAACCAGTAATGAGATTAAGAGTAAAGCCGTTACAAACAAAATGTTTGTGAATTCAATTTTGGCCAAAAAGTGTAGAGAAGTGAAGAAATAGAGGTAAGAGAGGAATAGGATTATTGTTAAGAATATGAGTAAAAAATAACTCAAATATTGGATCCAAAATGTTTTGAAAACTTTTATTTTCAAACATAATTTCTGATGTTTTTCGAAGATTTTAAGTAAAATCATCTCTTCTTTGACTGAATTGGTTGGAAATTTAAGCAAAGCTTTGATTTGTTTTTCAATTGAAATTAACTGCGATTTCAGATAATAGCAAATCAAATGGAAATAAATTGGATACCAATAGATAGCTCGAGAGGCGTAATAAGCAAACAGAGACCAAATGATGAGCCAAACCATACCGAAGGTCCAAAAGTCTCTAATCTTGTAATTAATAGCAAACAAATGTATTATAGTTAAGATCCCAACCCATGTGATGACAGCAGTGACGTAATTGGCCAAAAAGTATCCAAATTTAGCCCTTCTTCTCATTTCCTTCAGAATCGTATCATTGATTCCAATAGTGTTCGGATCAATGAACCCATGGATAGCACCGAACACTTCAAGCCATAGGAATTCATGTCTTTTGCGGTTAAGCACAAAGAAAAAGCATGCGATGAAGTTCAGGGACCAACCCAGGTTCAATAGTTCCCAATAATGTGGTGGACCCCCTAAAAGTGCTGACCAACTGCCCATATATATGGGAAACCGATGGCCAGGGAGGAACTGATTTTGCTCTTTCAATATGAGAGCAGTTGTGACGCGAATAAGCATTAAAATGAAATACAAAATCATAAATAAGTTTTGTTTTTTATACATTGTTTGACCGCTTTTTAATACATAATAATTCTGAAGCCATTCCTCTAAATATCCGATTTCTTTAGTAGAGAATGGATTCAAATGCTTGTATTGTTGGCTCAAACCAAACATTTTTATAATTCTGTCGAAATTATTATTATTTTGATCTCAAAACTGATCTCAAACTTCAATCTTAGTCTGATATGAAAACTTCTATATGTCTGCAAAATATGTGAGTTTATGCTAATTATTGATCATTTTTCTAATGAATTATTTTTTACATTTGCGTCAACACTGATATCGTGTTTGAAAAGAATAAATGTGCAATTTATCAATGGCCCAGAACAATACCACAATGCCTGACAAATATTGTTTTATAGATATACTGCAAATGTAAACATTTTTAATGTGTTTGAATGCAATGTCTTATGATATTAATATAATCAAGATCCTCCCTCATCTCAATTGATAAATCCATGTATTTTGTTGTTAGGCTTTTAAAACTGTATTAATTTAACCCAAATACGCCCTGGGCAATCAGTATGATTTTTGGTCAAAGTTCCTGACCCTGACTACCTTGCACATTCTTTTCATTAGTATACTTATTAATTATCATTTATAATTTGCGTATAAACGCAATGCAATCATAAAATCGCATAGAAATGAATTCTAATGGATATTCTCATTCTTTTATTATTGCATAAGTAATGCATTCATTTTAAAGCTTATATAAAATAATTTTATTTTTTTGAAATATATTTTTTCTATTCATAGAATAATTATCAATATTTGAGTTGAATTACGAATCATTACTCTGAAATTCAAATATTTATTTTGTTTTTATATTTAGATAAATATCATCCAAATTATATGAATTTTAAAGAGACCGGTAGTGCACAAGCAGGATTAACTACTGTATGTTGATTTTTTAACAAGCACACTTTTGTTTCGACTCATCCATTATTAATCTCATGGTTTTGCCTAAAGTTGATTTTGAATACTTTTGTAGTCACATGAAAATTGATTTTTCCCCCTTCTAAATGCTCTCTAGATCTCTGGCTACCCCTCCCTTGAATTATAAAATTTGTCCTCTCATTTGTAATGATCAATAATGTCATTATTGTATTTATTTTTTTTAAATTCTATTTTTTATATGAAATATCTGAATGACCTTAAACTTATTTTTTTTGTATAGAGAAGTAGTAGTAATAAGTTTTCATTTTTTTACATATTTTCATAGAAATATGAAATAATGTTATTATATAATAGTTTTCAATATATTTAGAGTCAAATTAGAGTAAATTATTCTGTTAAAAAAATGTCTAAAAATATCAACCCACTCAAACGATTAGCTCCTGAGTTGACAGTAAAGGGAGCGGACAGTCATCTCTATAGAATCGGTTTATCGCTGTTCAATAATCAATCGATTCGCAGAAAATTCATTTATAATCCGATTCTTATATTCATTGTTTGCACAATATATTTGATAAAACACTTAATATTCCTATTTCTGGACAACTATTCCAATGAATTCTATCTCTATTTTCATCAAATATTTCATTTCATTGGTTGCCGAAAACAGGCGGACATCACAGCAGCGCTCGGGTCGGCAATGGTTTTGATGTCGCAATCAATTAATTATTATAATTATAAGAATGCTATAAAACCGTCTTATTTACGAGTGTTTAGAGTTATCGCGGGTCTGAACCCTCCCATAAGTATCGGTTTAACTGATAGACAACTTATATACAGATTAAGCAAATTAAGTAAATTTTTATTTTCATTCACAAAAGTAATCATTTATTTATTTCCGTTTCAGTTATTCTTACTTTCATTGATAACACTTTCAAACAATTGTTCAATAATTCAATTCATTTTCATAGCTATTCCTTATTCTCTCTTATATTATATTTTCACACATTATATGGTTTTGATTTTTATCTATCAATTCGTTTACTTCTTTGTTAACACATATTATCTTAAATTAAAGTTAAATACAATTAATAATAGAATAAAAAATTTAATAATAGATAACAGAATTCAACAAAATATGAATAATATTCTGAAAGAATTGAATTCACTTTATGTAGAAATTAATGAATACAACACTAATTATTGGTCAAAGTTTTTAGGTATGGTTTGGCTATTAATGACTTCCTTGATATCACTTCTATTTTATATATTATTGTTCAGTGAATTGATTCTATTCTTAAGACTAATATTCAGTAGTTTTGCAATATTTGCTCTGATTTTCCTATTATTCATAATTCATATTTCGTCTGCAATTTATAACCAAACGACTAAAACATATCTATTATTGAATTCATTGATTAAAACAAATAATATTAAGTCAATTCGTATGCATATTAAGGCAAGTATTTTTGATTACCTCAGTTTTCAATTAATCAAGGTTACATTTTTTGAAAGTCTGGCTCTTCAATTAGAACTTGTATATATTTTCCTTTGTCTTAATATTTTTTTCACAACTTTTAGTTGTTATCATTGATTGAAAGAATTGGTCAAAAAAGAGTTGGATTTTATTGTTGGGAACTATTTATTATCAATACTTTCAGAGGATATGAAGTATGCAATCAATTATTTCTAATGCTTTGAAATTTTTAATGATTTTCATAATTTGTTTCCAATTCCATAGATATTGTCGTTAATTGTCATTATTTTCCTGAAAATAATCGAAATGTCTGAATCAAAATTGACTCAGGCTCTATGAATTCAAACATCATTGTTAACCGGCTTATCCAAATACTTGTATATAAATGTGAAAAATAAAAACTTGAAAATTAATAAATATCTTTTGAAATCAATTGACCCGCTCTGCGGATCAGCGAGTTTTCTATTCAAAGTGACCAGGCTCAACCCAACTTATTTTGTCAACCATGTCCGGCACTAAAATGCTGGGTTTGGTCACCCTTATTCATTTATTGCAAGCGCGCCACAGAAAAACAACGGGGGTACAATATTGAAGCCGGTCTTATTAAAAAAAGAGGGACAGAGAGGGTTTAATAGAAGTGTTATATGAAAAAAATCCTTGCACAGTTCAAGGCGCTATATTCGAAATATTTCATTGTTTTTATCAATAAACAAATTTGTAGGAAAAATTCATTTTTTTCAAAACAGACACAAATTTTTGAGATCAAAACAATAACAATTTGTCCTTGATCAATTTGAAGTAGATGATTTCGGAAAATTTATGTGGATCTGGAAATGGCGCTCGATTCAAATATGTACATATTTTTAGTAGAAAAGTCAATATTTCACCTTTTTCGAATCTAGCGCCTTGAATTGTGCAAGGATATTTTTTATATATAATTTTTATCAAACCCCCACTATCACTTTCAAATAAGACCGGCTTCAATATTGTACCCCCTGTAGTTTTTCTGTGGCGCGCGATTCAATTGTTGCGCCAGACGTGATACACAATGTATCAATACATACATTCATGTATAGAGCACTTTCACTGCAAGAGTTTAGGTTTTCTGCATGTTTTGGGTTTGCAGTGACTGTACTGTGAATTAAGAAAAGTTTTGGAAAATTCTAACAATTGTACTAAAAGTGAGGACAAACTCATTCAAACTCATTATAATTTATAATCATTGAATCTTTAGAGTAAAGCCAACTCTCTCTCTCATTATTGTATTAAAGGTAACGTAGTTTACGAACAGTCAGTATTGCAAAACAATAAACAATATCAGGAATTGTTGTCAATTGAATCCATCGTTGAATATATTGATCCCGAGATCTGACAGAAGTTCAGTCATTATCTGTTTGACAGTATAGACCTCAACAGCGAATCCAAGACCGGATCCAATCTGTCATTTGTGGCAATGCGTTAGTAATCGGTGCCAAAGCCAGACGACACCCAAAGCCAGACATCTGTGTCCAAAATGGTGATCAGTGACCAACCGGTAGCCGATGTCGTCTTTCTGGTCGAAGCGACCGCTAATCTCAGTCCTTATGTCGAAAGCCTTAAAACCAATTATATTATCCCAACTCTCGAGTGAGTGTCTGAGTGTCTCAAAGCATCCTATCGTTTGATAACTCAATGCCTTATCTACTGAACGCACAGGTACTTCAGTGGCGGACCGCCGGACGAACGCGACTATGGATTCGACAATAATGTGAGCATTGATCAGATCCTTGTCTTCTGTTATTCAGATAAAGATTTTCGACAATATTTTGTCCATTCGTTGAATCTTATCATTCATTTGGTTCTTAAATATATAATTATTAGGGTATGAGTCATATTATGATAGGTCTGGTCAGGTCAGGGGTCTTGAGAGAGAGGACAGATACCTCTGTTTAGCTCTAATCACTTGATTTAAGGCCAATTGTCTGCTTGTCTTCACCCAAATCCAGTATAACTGCACTTTATATGCTTTGGTGGCCTTCATGACAGTTGACTGCGCACCCGAACCCGCCTCCCAGTGCTTCGCCCCGACTACCAGTTCATATAAGCTGCTGCAATGGTTGGATCGGATTCAGTAGGAATTGCCCATTAGTTGAGTTGCAAACGAGTAATAGATCTGATATTTAGATTCATTGGCGGCGCCGGCGAGTCGTGTTCGCACATAACTGAGGGCTTCAGTACTGCTCTTCAGGTTTTCGATGATTTTACTGCTCTGAGAGAGACAACTGCGTCGAACATAATGGCGAAGACGACCAAACACTGTATCCTTATCTGCAATTCCCCGCCCTATTCGGTGCAAACGGTCGAAAGTCAGCCCTATTTCGGTCTAATGATCGAACAATTGGCGGCTCTTATGGCCGAAAAGCGAATCCATTTCAGTGTCTTCTCTCCGCGAAAAATGAGTTTCTTATATAAGTTGTTTGAAGACGCGGGCGGAGACCTGAGTCAGGCGCTCAACAAGAACTACGCCAAAGATAAGCGCCATTTGATTTTGTTGCGCGGATTCGCACTACAGGAACGACCATTGAGTCCGCAGACGGGCTCTCAGTCGTCATCACTGATCGAACCAAAGGGTTCGCAGAATTCTCCGCTCCCTATGAGTCAAATGGTAGGAATCAAACGACCCCTCTCTCCCGCTCTCCAATCGGTGCCAATCCCTCCGCCCGGTCCTAATGTCACGTCCACTTCCAACACCGGTGTCGCGCAAATGCACTCTTCGGGGCAACAAATGATTGGTCGAGTGTCGCACTCGACTGTCGGCAACACAGATATCGGTTCGCCATTCTCTCAGCCCTCTAAGACCCCGACTCCGGACACAATTGTAAAGCAGGCCAGGGGTGCATCACCGGTGCCGCCCTCCACCTGGACTTCACTGCCGAACGCGCCGACAATCACTTCAGTTTCGGTCACTTCGTCTTCATCTCCGACTCCAACGATGTCTGTACTGAAGGGACAGTTGAATATGAGAACTCCCATCAGAGGTGGTGTTCCAACACAAATGTCGAATCCAGGTCTTCAGCACCAGACAGGTCTACAGCAAACAGCGCCCACTTTAGTCAGTTTAGTCTCACAACCGCCCCAACCGATCAAACAACAGAATGTGTCGAACGTCCCGCCCATCCGACCCGGACAGCAGATTCGAGTCCAACAACCAGTTCCGTCGCCTTTTTCGGCACCACAGGCACCGTCACCTTCTCAGCCACAGCCATCTCCACTGTCTATCCAAAGAGCAGTTCCCTCACCAATAATGCAGTCACAGTCAGTCCCGTCGCCGATGCAATCGACGGCCCAACAGATGCAGTCGAGTCCTCAACCCTTCCCACAACCGGTGACTACAATGAATCAAATGATCGCATCTCAACCCGGATTCATAACAACCGGCGCCGGCATTCAGCAGCCGACCAAAGAGCAGAGGCGACGCATTTGGGCCGGAATTATCGAATACCAGGAGAAGCCCGTACAGCCCGGGCCCATCAATCCGGCCAACCGGATCACATATACCCTCAATTGCCAGATCTCATGCCATGTCGTGAACGGAGAGCCAGAGATCAATGCAGAGAAATGGCCGGAAAAGCTGGTGCTCTCTCTGCTGCCGAAGCAACTGATTATGCGTTTGTTCCCAATGCTTAAGAACGGGTCATATCATATAAGTCTTCACTTTTCCAATGACAGCGATCAGGGATTGTCGAAACTGAGCAAAATTATGAGCACTAATTGGGTCAGTCCTACCAATAATTGTTTGATTGAGGAAAAGCACTACAACTCTAACCCAACCACAGGTCGGATGCATTCAATTCACAGCTCTGAGCATCCGAATGATGATTATCCTCTATATGCCGGACAAGAGGTTAGCACTTGTTTTCACTCCATTCCTTCAAATTATGTCTCAGACTATGAGTACTGTTGGACAGGATGTATATGGGCTTTGTGCCGCACGACCAGGAGGAGTTCTTTAAGGCTATGCGCGAGATCATCGAGACTCACAAGAAGGAACAACAGGCCAAACAGCACCAGCAGAAGATGGTAAGAGTCAAACAAATGTTGTAATTGTTTTAATTCGTTTTTATTTTGATTTATTTTGAGATCATTTCTAAAATTAATACAAATTTTCTAATTCTTATGGAATTTCAAGTTTAAAAAGTATACGAATTATAGAGTTATTTAAGAATTCAATTAATTCTTCGAAAAAACTTTTGATAGAAATCTTAGAAATTATTTGACATCAGAACTGAATATTCGAAATCTTTTTACTGTTTTTATTGATTTAGTGATAATTATAACAAAAACTGAGACATCTATTGAAAGCTTAGTTTAGAAACGGATTAAGAATTTTAAAACTGAAATATTTGAACGAATTATGAGAAAGGGTTTTGAGTTAATGTCGACTAAACATAAGGTCTGTTATCATACTATGAATCAGTTGGTGGGCAGTGGCGGACAAATGCAATTAGGGTTAGGCCACCAACAAGTTACCATTTCTGGGCCACAATCGCAATTAGGCGGACAATTACCGGTGCAGATATCAGTCCAATCGGCACAAACGCCAAATCTGCAGCAGTCGTCAGCACAGTTAATGTCGGGGCCGAGCAGTATATTCCAGGTAACTCTTTTACACTCCTTAGCGGTGACGGCCTTTCGGTTCTATTGTCTGACAATTGTCTAAATATTACTTAAAAATCGATTCAAAACATTGTCTCAAATGTTGTATTAATCGATCGAATCGATCCAAAGTTGCAGCAGATGTCCGGGGGTACAATGCAACAGACCATGTCCGGGGGCACAATGCAACAGACCACTGCGCCCAACATTGCCGGACCCGTATCCATGCCTACACTGGCAGCAGCTGTCGGTTCGTCATCTGGACAACAGGCGCCACAACAACAAAATGTTCTACTGAATCAGGCACTGGGACCCGTTCCATCCAATCAGACCCAGAACACATTCTTAGCCAACAATCTTCAGGGTTTAGTCAATGTTCAGAACAGTGGCCCACAAATGACAAACACCGGCCCAACTCTGCAACAGCAACAGACGTCTGGAGCGGCCGGCGCTCAACAACAGTTCAATTTAATGCAATCCAACCAATCAGTCGGAGGACAACCGCAGATGCAGTCGAACAGTGCCCCGCGTTTTACAGCACTGGCTTCTGAACGACAGAAGAATCTGTTGGCCATTCAGCAGTTGGAACAGACACTGAAAGAGGCCCAGCGCAAGGAACTGGAGTTCCAACAGAACGCCCAGGCACAACAGAACGCCTCCGCCAATGTGGTGACCGCCGAACAGCAACAACAGGTCCAACAACAACAACAACAGTCCCAACAAATGCAACAAAACCTTCAGCAAACACAACAACAGATCAGACAAACACTTCAGCAACAGCTCCAGCAAAAGCATCTCCTCCTCCAACAGCAACAACAGGCACAGCAGCAACAGCAGCAGCAGCAGCAACAACAGAATCAGGTGAGCATACGTTCCCATCCCATGCCATGCCATGCCATTACAATACTTATTTTGTGGCTAATGTCTGAATCAATTGGAACTGCAGGTGACGGGCATTAACAGTAATCCGCAACTCAGACATCTGTTGCAGCAGCACCAGCAGCAACAGCAGATGAGGGCCGGATTGCCTCCGCAGCAGATTTTAGTTCAACAGCAGAACATTGGGTTAGTTCAACAACAGGGTGGCCAACAAGGAGTGCCACAGTTCCGGATCCAGACGCCTAACCTCAACCAACTGACTCAACAGCAACAGAACAGACCTAACAATGTCTGGGATAACAACGGATTACTTGATTTTTAGAACCAATTTATGTATCGGTAGAGCAAAGCATGCGATGACTGATCGATGCCTTCAGACTTAAAACAGATTTTATGTACTCTTTGTGTAAATATCAAACACTTTTTGACTTTTATAATGGATTTTCTGCTAATCTTTTCAAACCTTTTCTATATTTATTCGATGAAAAAAAAACTTATTTTTTGTTTTCCTTTAACACAAATATCAATGAATTCTGAATAATGTGACGACAATTAAGAACTAAAATAAATAATTTTAGATTAAAAAAAAGCTAACATTTTATATGATTGCGAAGCACTGATTGACACACTCTGTGGTTTGGGTCAGACTTTGCATACTCTCTACAATCGATATCTCTGTTGAAACACGAACTCAAACATTGAATTCAAGTCCAAATATTAGCTGACATTTGATTAGTTTTAGGTTTGGGAACAATTGCTGACAAAAAGGCCCTACCTAATTTAATTTGGCAAAGGTGCTACTGTACTGTATCTGGTGCTGTGTGGGTCACATGTGCCAAATCGTTGGACTTTTCACAATATATATTAATATTGCAATCATTCGCTCCGTTCGGACAAACGTATGCTTTTTCCACAAAACTTTTGCAAACGAATGAATGAAGTATTCGTCAAATGCCATCAGAAAAGCACCAAGCTCATTAAAGATCATTAAAGTTCAGTAAAGTTCACAAAACTAACTAGTAACAATTTTTTTAATGCTTAAACATTGAGAAAATGTGGACAAATAATCAAACAATACGTGAATAACATCACTGATTGAGCTTAACTGACATAAGAAAAAAAAATAATTAAATTTATTAAATAATTGAATATAAAAATCATTTAATATCAATATCTATTCGTTGATCTGATTGTTGGCCTTTTGAATGACGAGAACTTCTCCTGAAAAGTAAGAGAGCATTGAATGCGAGCATAGGATGTTCTGAACGTTCAGATCACCCGTATTACTGATATTCTTAACTTTAATCTCAATATAAATGTCAATAGTTTTGTTGACATTCACTTATACACTGATTATCTCATTGAGAATCTCATTATAACTACTTTTTAATAATTATTATTAATATTAAGCAATAAATTGAAAACCGATTAAACATAAAATGCCATTAATTTTGTGATATTTTATTGAATATTCTTTAAATCAATTAATTGTTATTTTTTACGAAAATATTTTTTATTTACTCCTAATATATATAGTATTATAAATATAAAAATTGAAATTAAAAATATTTATAAATATATTAATAATTAAATAACATTGAAATCAATATGAATTCAGTGCTAAACAAATGGATAGCTTTGAAGCACAACATAAACGGCAAGAATTGGCGTCAAATGCAAACAAATCTAATGATTGTGTAAACGATTAGACATTTATTTCAATTCAATTGACATTCAATTCATTTGCTTTTGTTTTCTATTCAAAACCAGATCCAGAATGAGCTCAAGTACTGACCACTCGATACTGAATTTGGACACAATTAACCAAAGGGTTCGGCACATGGAGTACGCCGTTAGGGGTCCATTGCCTCAGAGGGCCCAACAACTTGAGGCTGAGTTGAGGGCCGGCGCGAAGAAGCCGTTCGATGAAGTGATTCGCGCCAACATTGGGGACTGTCATGCGATGGACCAAAAGCCCATCACTTTCTTCAGGTGCGACTCATCTCTTCATTCAAGTCTAACAATTCATTTGCGAATCCTTTGCCTCAAAGTCTATACCAATTGTTTGCAGACAAGTACTGTCCGGAGCCTTAACCCCCTCTCAGACCCTTTCAAACCCTGATATTCCGAAAGAAGTGAAAGAAAGAGTCGAAGAACTGCTGGACGGCTGCGGCGGCAGATCTGTCGGCGCTTATTCTGATGCGACGGGCGTTGAGGTCATCCGAAGACATGTCTCGGAGTATATTGCGAACAGAGATGACCTGCAAAGTGATTGGCAGAACATAGTGCTCACTACCGGTGCTTCTGAAGGCGCAAAAGCTATTCTGGGTTTTATTAACTCGTCGTCTAGTGATGGCATACCTACCGGTGTAATGGTTCCGATCCCTCAGTACCCCCTCTACAGCGCAACCCTCACAGAACTGGACATGAATTTGATTTCATACTATTTGGACGAACAAAACCAATGGGCGCTCAATATAGAGGAACTGAAGAGAGCTCTGGAACAGTCGAAGAGCGTTTGCAAACCGAAGGCCATAGTTGTGATAAACCCGGGGAACCCAACCGGCTCTGTACTGACCCGGCATAACATCGAAGGCATTATTCGTTTCGCAAAAGAAAACAATTTACTAATAATCGCCGACGAAGTGTATCAGCACAACGTCTGGGATACCAGTGCGAGCTTCCACTCATTCAAGAAAGTTATGCACGAATTGGGCCTCAGATTGGAATTGGTTTCAATGATGAGCGCATCCAAAGGTACGGCAAAGTATCCCAAAGTATTGCCAATTCGTGGCAAATATAACAGACTTTAGTTTGACTCAAATGACTCAATCAAGGGCTCCATTCTTTGCCGCTTCTTAACTGACCCGTCAGGCGTTCAGTAGTTTATATGATATATTGGAATAATTTTGTTGCAGAGAAGACAATCACAAAAACATATTTCAATTTCAAACTAATAGTTAAGAAAAATACTTATTTAAAGCAGAGATTCTGAATGGCATCGGAATAGCCGACAGTGTGGGCCCAAACACACACAACACACACAGACTTACTATTATTATTGATATTTTAATTAATTTGAGTTCTTATTCAACATAGGATTTATGGGCGAATGCGGTCTCAGGTAATTATAATTTGCTTTTTGGCTTCAATTGTCTGAATATATTAGTCTTCGAAACACATATTCATTGTCTGAATATTTTCTCAAATGTGTCTCAAAAGAGGCGGTTATTTAGAGTTATCCCACTTTGACAGCGATGTTAAGGCAATGTTCTTCAAGATGTTGAGCGCAAGGCTTTGTTCATCCATTTTAGGTCAAATAGCTATGGATTGTGTGGTCAGACCTCCTCCTAAAGGAACGGCGTCTTACGATTTGTACGTTAAAGAAAAGCAAGAAGTGTTGGAATCGCTCGGAGAAAGGGCTCAATTGATTGCCGAGACTTTCAATTCTATTCCCGGAATTGAGTCCAATCGAGTCGCCGGTGCAATGTATGCCTTTCCCAAAATTCTTTTGCCGCCCAAAGCCATCAAAGCGGCCGCAGATATGGGACAGAAACCGGACTTTTTCTATGCGATGTCTTTACTGGAAAGCACAGGCATTTGTGTGGTTCCGGGTTCTGGTTTCGGACAAATACAGGGAACCCATCACTTCCGGACCACTATATTACCACAACCGGAGAATATGCGCCGAATGATGACTAAATTCAAAGCATTTCATTTGGATTTCATTAATAAATACAAATGAATTGAATTAATAATAATGTTCTCAAACAGACATTCATTCATAAGAAATAATTTTGATTAAAAGGATTGACACAAATAATTATGAATGAATTGGAAACACATTAAACATAAAAATAGCTATAATTTGATTTAATTTATAAATACTCGGAAACCATCCACAAAAGTGAAACCAAGAGCTGAACCCAAAAGCACTCACAAATATTAAGGCCTTTTAAGCATAAGTTAAATATAAATATAATGTATATTCATATAAGACTTATAATATTTACCGATTCTTACGATTATTGTTATGTTTTTATAAATTATAGTTTACTCATACGAGTCATATCATGAATAATATAAATATTAAAAATAAAAGTTTTCTAAATCTAAGGAATTTTAATTATGATTTCATAACTCTATTTACTCTCAACTTTCGGGCTTTTTATATAAAATTGATATAAAATGTTAATAAATGTTATCTAATCTCTGATACTCTGATAACTAATAAATAAATAAACTCTTGTTTTTCGATCGAGTGATACATTTTTGATCTTATGTTAAGTTTAATAAAATTTCAAAATAAAACCGTATAAACAGTATTCAATTTTGTTTCTAAATAAGACGCGGATTATATATTTCATTTGACCACATTTAAAAATTTAATACATATTAACTGATTTTTATTACAGTTTATAATTAATTTCTTTAATTACTTGAATTGGAAGCGATAAGAGAGTGAATGAGTGCCTAAATTCACAGATTTATCTCCCATTCAGTTGTGCTGTACTTTGAATTCGTTAATTGAATCGACGATAAGTCGACTGAAATCTCTTCCAACAGAATTCCAGAATTATTGAGAATCGAAGTGAAATAAAAGTAAAACCACTTAATTATTATGTGATTATTCAGTATTTTATCGATTAGTATAGTATAGTATAATATAGGCATTGAATCCTTTTATTCAATCTTTTTATATATGATTCTTAAGTCTGAAGATATAAATAGAGATAAAACTCTTCACTCATTAACTTCTCATTATTTATACAAATCATAAGAACAATCTTGATATCGAGTTATTCTCTTCTTATTCAATATTGGCCTGATACTATTTTGAATTTCAAAACTTCTTATATCAAAACAAATCATAAACGAAAACAATTAAAATGAAAATTCAAACACTTTTTATATTAATTGTCTGTATTTTCTTAACTATGGATATTATAATGACTGTCGGTATGAATTGAAAATATTTGCTTAGCTTTCGATGGTTTCACTCATTAATAAACAATTTGTTTAATCAGAATCCGGATTCGGAAAGCGAATGAAGAAAAAGCTGAGAAAATTGGCCAAAAAAGCTAAAAAGTTGGCCAAAAAATCCGGAGAGACTTCAAACAAAATTATTGAAAATTCCGACAATTATTTCAATTATTATCAAGAATTATGAAGTGATAAAAATTATGGCAATTATTGTTATTATTAATACTATTATATTATATACTCTTTTTATTTGTTATTTGAATTTCATTTTGATTTCTTTACTTCCAATCAAATAAAATATAAATTTTGAAAATTATAGAAAATTTAAAAATAATTAAATCATTTGTTGCGGAAAACTATTTTATTGCCGGCGACGACAATAGGCAGGTCTTCGTGTCGAAGCCAACTCTCATCCAATCGATTGCAATCAAGAGTCTCAACGATTGTACACCTCTTCGATATGTTGGGCAAATCAATTACTCCACCAAAAGCATAAATTACAGATCCTTGCTCAATCAGACATATCTTACATCGAGCGCAAGTCAGAGGAGGCCCTGGAGTCCATAGTTTAGTCTGAAAGTCATATATCCAGACCAATTCAGTCGCCTGTTTTTGAAATTTTGATAAAATTGTTACAAAAGATAATTTTGTTTTGGTTCACAAAAACTAATTTACATTTAAATTCTCTGTATTTTCTTTGTTCTCTTCTTCAGACAATACTCGTCCTCCGATTACATACAGCTTATTGTCGACAACGATAGCGCTAACGAAAGCACAGGCTTTCGGCAGTTTCTCCTCAATTATGATCTTCTCATTACTGTTCGCATCGAAAACTTGTATGGCATCGGTTGGAACCAGACTTTCCATATCGTTGTAAATCATACCTCCGATAATCCAGATCCGATTCTGGTGTTGGACAGCAGCCATACTATACACTTTAAGGGCCAGTCTTTTATCGGAAACCATCCATTTTTTACTGTTTTCATCGAAATACTCAATCGAATCGTTTATTTCCAAAATTATTTTCTGACTATTATTTCTCGGTTTTCGCATTTGTTTAATACCTCCCAAACAATAGAGTATATCTGAGCACAAGTTTTATCAATTTTAATCATTTATTGAAAAAATTGTTTATTAAATAAATACAACTTTTGCTTACTTTTGCACACAATTACCGAATGTCGGACTCGACTGTAATTAAGCGAAGGAAATGTACTGAATTTGGATCCACTCGTATATCTCATACAGTTGTTATTAGCTGTGAAATGAACTCTAATTTTCTTATTTGTCGGCAATTTAGGCAAAGCTCCGATGAGTAGAATATCTGACTTATAATCAATAAAATTTGTGAAATCAGTTCGAAAGTGATTATTGAATTTTCGATACAATTTCCACTCAAAGCCATCAATACTTGTGTAGATATGAGTCATGAAATCCTTTTGATTCACGTATTGTCGATAATCTTGCTCTTCGTGATCGAACACTTCACTAAACATATAAAAAATTTGTCTTTTGCTCGATTTTGGCCCAGATACTGGCCTGGCTCTATTTTCTTCTATCATTTCCAATGCATCAGATTCTCTGTCCGTATCTAAAGAGTCTATTTTGGCCTCAGCTCTGGTCTCATCCTCTGTCGGCAACATTTGTCTCAATTTCTCTTTGACAGGACTGACAGAACTGGTCTGGTCTTCACAAACCAACTCTTGGATAGGAATGACTGCAATTGGCTTCTCATTGAATGCATTCGACTTATACTCGTTGTCATCGAAATAATGTTTGCGTGAATTCTCTAAATTATGTAAGACTTGATCGGCATTGGGGTCAACATTGGGCACAGATGATCTACCTGGGTCATTATCTGTTGCTTTTGTTTTTTGTCTTTGCTTTTTATACCTTATTTTCAAATTTCCGCTTTTGATCCGATTTAACAGATCATTAATTTCACTCACTTTGTCAGTCCATTGGAATCTTTGAGCGATTCTTCTCCTCTGCAGTAATGTATTGATCGGATCATCGATTTCTGATTCATATGCTTCACACCATTGCCTAACAAATTGGTGGAAACATAGGAGATATGCCGTCTCTAACACCAAAACAAAATTATTTTCATTTGGTTTCGGAACTAATTTTCCGGAATAACAGTATTTCAATATAATCTCGATTACATAGCCTTCTGTTCCGGTTATCTCAACCCCAATGCTCTTCGACGTACACTTTGACAATAAGAATGGCATAAATAGAGACAAAATGATGCGATGAATGAAGAATTGTCTTTCAGAGACAACAATTAGGAAATCGGTTGGCGTTTGAGGTTCGCTATGAGAGTCAGACTATTATTGAATTTGAATATTTTTAGTTTAAGATTATTAAACCTGGAATATATTTGGGTTAAACAATTGACTAATTGATCCTGGTGGTCATATTTTATTTGCTGATTTAACTTTTCAAGGTTAAGCACATCTTTATCACAGGCCATAGCTTAGGCTTAATTTTAAAATTTAAATCTTTTTATATAAACGAACAAAAAGTAATTTATTAATAGATTTGATTAAAAATGCAATAAAAGCGCTCATAAAGTGATGTGATTTCATGTGATTGTTGTGTTTGATCATCAAATATACCGTACAGTCAGATGGGACGGACAGCTAATGTGAAACTTTAAATCTAGACTTAATTTTGATGTATTCATGCAAAAAGTAACCACGAATTTCAAATTACTACCCAGCTCAAAGATCACTATTTGTGATTATATCGCACCAGCAGATAATATAGTAACAAATTAGGCCTTTTTTAATGGACTTTAAATTACAAACTAATTGATTAATTTATTTTAGCCTAAATTTTCAACAAAAAATTCAAAACGAAAGTTAAAGTCTATGGGAAAAGAACTGGTTGGTTTTAATAAAAGTTAGAGGACTGTGTGAACAGGGCAAAATCATTGAATCGAAGTTTTATTTGAATAATTGCACGGAATCTGAACTTAAGTCCAAAAGAATATCGGTTTCAATGAATGGCTGTTTAGGAGAAAGAAATTCATTGATTCAGTCATTGGTTTAGAGAAAGGAATGAAAAGCCAATGAAATGAAAGTTCATTTCACTCATTGCAACAATAGATTAAAATTTTGAAGAACTTAAACAAAAGTCAATAAAAATAGTTAACAATAATCGGACAGAAATTGGTTATTCATATAATCATTGGGTAAGACATCGAAAGCAAGTGTTAGACCAGAAGTCAACTCAGGTATCAATGGGTGATAAGTCGTCTGAAATCGAATTGGACCCGAAGACTGCGGCCGTATTCAAGAAGAAAGGTTATGCTCTGCAGAAGAAGTTGGCTCAGGGAGCCTTTGGTCAGGTATACAAAGCGACCAACACTAAGACCAATGAGTTAGTGGCCGTCAAAGTCATGGATTTGGAGAAAGTCGGAGAAAAATTCAAAACGAAATTTCTTCCGCGAGAATTGGCGGCTCTTATTGGTGTCAAACACGAGAACGCCGTCACTGTGTATGACATCATTCGGGCCAACCATAAGATGTATATCTTTATGGGTATGTGTCGTATCATATGAATGCTATCATATAATGAAGTATTGATTCATAACTTAATATAACTTATATTCAGTTCTTATGAGTTCTTATTATAATTGCAGTTGAGTTGAGTTCAGTTCTAATCCTATTCCTATTCCTGTATCCCTATTCCTATTCTCACTCTTTTGTTGCAATTGCTGCAGAATTCTGTGGCCGAGGAGACCTGGCTGGTTATCTTCAGAAGAACGGCGCCATCGATGAGGAGAAGACCTGCTACTGGTTCACTCAGACGACAGATGCGCTTCGCTTTCTGCACGAAGAGCTACATATGGCGCACAGGGATATCAAAGTGGACAACATTATGCTCAACGATCAGATGTCGGCCAAACTGACGGACTTCGGGTTCGCCAGAGAGTCCTGGGATTCAGAGAAGAACGTACCGGTTCTGAGCAAAACATTCTGTGGAACTGAGCCCTACTATAGCCCTCAGATTGTGGCCAAAAAAGAGTACAACCCATATATGGCTGACATGTGGGCGATGGGAGTCGTCCTCTTCTGTATGCTTAACAACAAATTTCCCTTTCATTTCGGGGACAAGAAGAAGATGCTGAGGGAACAGATGGACAAGCAGTACAAGGAGTCCCGATTCTCTAAAGAATTTCCCAACGATCTCAAAGACCTTCAGTTCCGACTCTGGGATGTGCACGAGAGGAGCCGAATCACTGCTGTGGACACACTGAAACACGAGTGGATCCGACGGAAAGGCAAATAAGGCCAACAATAAGTCTATCAGTGCATACGAACTGAGTTTAGAAGTCTTTCCTAAATATACTCAATATTTGTGCGATCTTTCCATTCATTCCTTCAAAATATGATTTCCTATTCTTTAGTGCACTTCTCCTCTATCTCTCAGTCCGTAAAATAAAAGTCTTCTCAAAATCATTTCATTCATTATTAATAATTATTATTTAAATTAAAACTTATTTCAAATTTAAGTCTATTTTAATCCAAAAATCCATTCAATAGTCAAGAAATTAATTCTTGTTTAAAGTGATAAATGATGTGATCTATTGATTAGAAATTATGCTTAAAATACTGTACAGTATGTCCGAGCTAACTCCTTCCATAGGAACCAAATCAGTACAGCATATTTATTGTGGTTTAGCACTGGTTT
>JAQIWA010001277.1:0-19694 GCA_034693305.1 Eueremaeus valkanovi | reverse complement strand
ATACACTTAATTTTGTCTAAACTTTTACTCAATTTTTTCAATTCATTTAATTTAATCATAAATTCATTTATTCTGCTATTAATTGAACTCATTCTTAAATATTATCTTTAAATTAATAATTTTACTAAATTTTAGTTAAAAAAAATTGAATTAATTTGAAATAAAAATCATTTCAAAACAAAAACAATGAAAATACAAATCGCGGCAAAAGTTTTGATATCTCTATGGAAACGAATCGTGTTTTTCAATGAGAGTGAGAGACATCTCTCTCAGCCAAAATGTTCTAGACAGTTCTAAACTTATGAAGGATTAAATTGAGCTGTTCTACTTTTACCAATGATAATGAACTCGTAGATAATGTGTGAGAAACAACGTCTACTGAAAAATGTGTTCAATTTTTTTTGGAGATATTCTGTTATATAATGATAAATAGAAAACATGAAGTACTGAATGAGTATATAGTTTCGGCGGTTTATAGGACTATATGTCCAATCTGTACGTATAATGTAATTCTCAAATTAGTTAAACGAAGAAAATATTTAAAAAAAAATTTGAGCCAATCTTACATTTAAACCCTATTAATAGTTGAAATTGATTTTTGTTTCAAAACTATTAATACACTCCTTAGTTATTCGTAAGTTTTGCTAATATCTTAGTCCTTGTTTATAAATTAGTTAAATATCACTGATTTTCTGATAACTAAATATATATTTAATGCAAAATTAATTTAAATTTTTATTTCAATTACTTTTGTTTGAAAATATGTTTAACTCAAATATAATTAGTGTTATATTTGAGACAATTGAATGGATAGTAAAGAATTTGTTAAACTTATTTTCAAGCTTTGAAATGTTCTGGATAACAATTATTACGCTATTAATTGTCTATGTCATACATAAAATCTATTCCGCACTCTATCTGTTTGGCAGTGAATTCAGAGTAATTCAAATAAACTTAAAATTTTATACAAAAAAAATAATTATTTTAATTAATATTTATTGTCAGCCAATGAGTGAAATGAAAATGAAAAAATTCAAATCATTCAACCGTTTGAGCGATAGACCGCCCGATTACCCAAACGGATGGATACCTATACTGGAATCGAGTGATCTTAAAGTCAATCAAAGCAAACCTGTATTAGCCCTGGGCTATGAATTTGTAGTATTCAGAGGCAGTTCAGGCCAGGCATATATCATCGATGCCTTTTGCCCCCATTTGGGCGCCCATTTCGGTATAGGGGCTAAAGTAGTAAAGGGAAAGTGTGGTAACGATTGCATTAGATGTCCATTTCATGGCTGGATCTTTCGCGCGACTGATGGAGTCGTTACACATATACCAGACTTTGAGAGTCAGTTCAATAATAATTATTTTTATTCAATACTTGTTTTAATAATAGTTTTATTTTTCAGCCAAAGAGATAGAATCAGTGAAAGCAAAGCTAAAGGTTTGGCAAACATTAGAAATCAATGATGTTATCTATGTGTGGCATCACGTCGATGACCTCGAGCCTGATTGGCAACCGGATGTTGTGGATCAGATTCAGAATAAGCAGTGGGTGTGTCTAGAAAGGACTGAGTATAGTCTCGACTGTCATATCCAGGTTCGCCGCAACACTCAAATATTTATAACTATTTTATTGTTTTTTTAAATTTATTATTGAATTAATCAGGAAATAGAAGAGAACTGGACCGACCTGGCCCACTTCGGGGCCGTACATCAGCCCCTATACTATCCAATTAATTCATTGAACAAATTCCAAGAATTTCTATCGAAATTAATATCATTTGCGATCCGAACGAACTGGATATCTGTGGGTCAGCCCAAGCCATACAACGCCAGCGCATCTATTGATGCCCTGAGCAAACTATTCGGCTATGAGACCTGGGCCATGAACTTCTCCTTCAAGCAGGTAGGCCCGGCCACACTTATCATTTCCTACGACACCGATATTTTGGGCGGTATTTCCGGTGCTTTAGTCCAATACGTAAATCCGGTTCAACCGAATAGATTGCGATTCATTTTGAGAAACTATTGCGACAAAGGGTTCAGAGCAAGGATTTTCGCCAAGTTCCTATATTTCTTCGAATTGTTCATGGTAAGTTCGTACGTAGTTCATTGTGAATTGTTCCCGGATCCATTTAAAATACTTATGATTAAAAATTAGTCATAATTTCATTGATACAATTTGGTATTAAAAGCAAGTTTAACTAATTTGAATGACCTTGATCATAATTGTATTGCAGATCGAGAGAGATATGATTATTTGGAATAATAAAAGATTTGTCAAAAACGCCAAATACACCAAAAGTGATAAACCGATCGCACAGTTCAGACGCTGGTATAGTCAGTACTATTCGGATAATAGTTTCCGTTCAATAGACTGGTGAACATCAGTATCGGTTAAACACCTGTTTTAAGGACTGATTAGTAATAACTATAGAAATAATAAAATTATTTTTATTCAAAATAAAATTTTTGCTGGAACTGAAAATTGATGACGAGATCATTTTGTTGAATATTCTAATTGTAAATACACAGTATAAAGGAAACTAGTAGAGACATTGTGCCCTTGATCAATTTATTACTACAGTATATTTCAATATAATGCCGCTTAAAGTGCATTAAATTAGTTCCTTGAATCTACCAAAATCTAATCTTCTGAACAAGCCACTATCAGCATATGAGCCTGGGTGATTTTCATTAGCCACTTAACCTCTTCTTTGATACTCACCAGATGTCAAGGCATAGTCTGTTTCCTAACATTTCATTTTGATTATCAGAATATTTGATTGACTAAAAGGTGTCCACAAATTAATTTAGTATTTAAATTTGATCTGGCTATTTTCACATACACATTATGATACCCAGAATTCGCTATTTCTCTTCAAAATATTAAGCATTTCATACGAATAAAGTGTTATTATTATGATTATGATCCTGACACATTTTTCATTCCTTTCCTATATTTGCTACAAGTCTTGAATAATAGAATACATTTACAAGAATTGTATAAAAGTCTAATAAATATTATTTATTTATTGTATTTTTTCTCATCCCTTCTGTCAAATAAGTATAAGTAAAAGCTTTGTTCAGACAAACGAATAAATCACAGGAATCTGTAAAATAGTTTTGCTTTCATATTCTTCACAACGAATCTTATGATAAGTATAGGAAATAATAATTCATTTTTAAATATTGCTCTCAATTATTCAATTCAAACAATACTATAGTTGCGTTGAATACCAATATAAATGTCAGCAATTGTATGAAAAATTGGATTTTTATATCATATATGAATAAAAAATTCAGTTCTCATTAATTTTCACATTAATTCTTAAAACATTTTAAGAATCAATAAATTTTCTTCTAATTTCCTGACTGTACTTGTTGATTGCTGAGATATACTTGGCTAAAATGCTTGAAATTGAGCAGGATATAATGCAGAAATTATCATTTATGAAATAAATTATTTTATTTATTGAATGAATAATTTTTATATATTTTTAATAATTTTCAAATAATGCATGAGTTCTGAGAATAACATAATTGAATGGTATTTATGCTTATATTCAACTAATGAAGTGATAACACAATTATTTCACAAATAAATTGTTTGTAACAAATACAGTGTTTAATATAAATGAGTCTGGCTTATATATTACATCAGGATATTTATTAAAATTCAATTCTAATCCAATTAATGTGTAATGAATTATAATTTTATGATAACATAGCTTTCAATACATTAATCGAATGTCATATAAAACTTGATTTTACTTTTGTATAAATTTTTATTCTTAAACATATTTATAGATTCTTTAGATTCATATTTATAAATATCTGATTGATTTATAGTTTTTTCATCCATGTTCTATCTAGTCATCAAAAACCAAAAAAAAAAATAACCCGAATCATAAAGAAAATCTGCAGAGATGCGCAAGGTGGGGCACATACTTTTACAATATAAGTTATATTGGCTTAAAAATTGGCTTTATATAAATTTGGTTCTTGTTTAGTTTTATATAAATTTACAAAAATTACCTTATTTTGATCGACTATTATCCAACCTTATCAGAGTCGCAACTTTAGTTTGCACCTTGATTTTGTATTTAACCTGCACATCTCTAGCAATAGTTTCAAACCAATAATAAAAGTCTTGAAATGAAATAATATTTCAGCGAATAATCACTAAAAACAAAATATAAAATAATTCGATTCAATGAAAAACTTATGAATTTTTTCAACATTAGAATCAATATCATGGATGACCAAGGCAAAGGAATAGAGTGTGGAGACCTTCACAGATTCATTCATGTGATATAAAAAGCAAGGCTAGTTTTACTTCAAGAATGTGCCTATTATTTGCCTGAAAATATAAGCTATGATCAATTTTATACCCATTTAGAATTTAATGTTAGGAAAATGTACCATGCTTGATGCAATGGCTGAACTCAACTCATCGGAATAGCTGCGAGACCTCTATTAGACGTACTGTAGTGTAGCTGAAAATTAGTCTTCAAATATAGTGTGCGATAAAGCGGTGAAAAATTCAGATTAAAAATCGAATTTATATTAAAAATGTTTCGGTTTATAAATATTGAAATGATTTTTGAATGAATTTAATTACATAACTCTATAAATATTAAAAGATATGTGCAAGGGCGTCCAGCCAAATATCATATAATCAAAATGTAGCCAGATATTCTAAGTACCTCCTTGCACATTACAAAGTTATATTCATTTAAATATGTTTTTTGTTTGTAAATAATGTGTTTTTTCGAACAAAAAATAATTTATTTTACATAAGATTTGTTTAAATATATCTAACAATTGAATAGTTTATACAAATATTTATATAATATAAACAAAAACTTAAAAAACATTTTTATAGAAAACAAAACAATATATGAATTAATGGCTGTAAGGGTGGCCTAGGATTGTGGTATCTGATCATCCAGGAGGAAGTCACTGATATGCATGTAAATGATCCAGTACATTAGGTTAAAGCATAGAAAACAAACCGGGAATACAACCCGTGAATATTTGTCTATATCTGACGGACAGACGCCGAACAATGTGTTGGGGTTTTTGGGTCCGCGGAATGGCGTCATTGCCGTCGGAGTGCTGGGCGTTATCATTGCGTCGTCACCCGTACCGCTCAGCTCCAGGTCCACGTCCTGTGCGGTCATCTGGCTCTTAGCCTTCATAGACGGAGTTCGCGCCAGTGTTTTAGAGCCCGATATTCGGTATCGGATTTCCTGATTAGTATAGAAGCAAATCATTAATTAATGAATTTTTCCCTATTATCAAAAGACCATGATAATTTTGAAACTTATTTAATAGGATGTGCTTGAATTGGTTTTCCAATAGAGTTGTTATAACATCTGAGAATTTAATTCTGGATTCTTATAAACATTTATTAATTGATATGTTTTGTAAGTATTTTAGAAATGTTTGTAATCTTTGGTCGGATTTCTCTTCAGTTTATTAGTCGAATAAAATATATCGAAATCCTATTACTGTTCGGAATAACTATTTATGTCTTAGTATATGAATTCAGTTAATCGAAATGTTCAAAGAGATTGCCTGTATATTAGTTTCTGAGAGCTTTTTTTCATTAATATTAATAAATAACCCAGATTCTAGGATAAAGCAGAGACTTTGAAACAGATGAATAGATTAAATAAAATTAAATTCATTTTAAAATTATTTTTTCAAAAAAATGATCTCTAGATTACTATTAATACTGAATTGCTCTTTAGAATAATACTGTGTGGGTAGTTTTCTGAACCTAAACATTGTGTATAGAATATTGCGGATTAACTGAAGGACATTATTATATTTTTATCTATATTTCTGAGATTATTATATAATTCAAGTTCTGCTGGTTTTTGTAAAAATAATTTGTCTGAAAAATGAGCTCATGTTTCAAAATATGTTCTCAAACTTTGATATCATTATTATTATTACTTAAATTTAGATTAGAACAGATGATAATCAAGGTATAACTGTATATTTTCAGGCATATGTGGGTTAAATTAATATTGTTTTTGTTACAAAATATTCTGTTAAGAACAAGACAGACAATCAAATCGCATGCCATCTAATTATATTTGCCATCTCTGGCCACTCATATTTCAGGATTTGTGTACGGGTCAAATTATATTCTATTATTAATTGTGAGATTAAATTACCGGAACTGAGTTGACATTTCTGGGCGCAGGTATGCAGGGATTAGAATATAATGAAGTTCTTATCGGCGGCTCTATTCCGCCATCGATCGAAGCGGCCACACACCTCTGCCGGTGCTCATGCAACAATTTGGCCAACTGCTGTGACCTGGACTTTCTCATGGCTATACGTTTACCCATGTAGCCTACTGTGGCGTATTCTAAGAGGGCCGCGAAGACCATCACAAAACATGTTCCGAGAAATACGTCAATACTTTTTATATACGATATCTTAGGCATCGCTGCGTTAGTCGAAGACATCAGTGTTGTCATAGTTAGCACTGTTGTTACGCCCAGTTGTACTCGAGCCGGACTGGCGTTCTATAGGTTGCAAGGGTTGGCCAATTCAGTACATAATTATATATATATTTTTTGTTAATTAAATATTATTCTTATTGTATATAATATTAATGTAATTCTGTTTTAATTCAATTTTATTCTTCAAATTATTAGCAAAATTTGATTATTATTTCATTAGTTATTTTGAGTGAAGTCTTGTTGTTATGATTATTAACTTAAAATTTGATAATTCATAACAAGATTAGATTTAGACTGACTTTTCTGACAAAAGTTTACTTTTACTTCGTTTGCTTCAACTCAGAAGTTATTAAACAATTTATTAGATTAACTCGATTTGATGCTTACCCGGTGCAACCAGAATGAGACCCAGGATATTATCACAATAAGACTCGCCGGTATATAGATTTGTATCAAGTAATAACCCATAGAACGAACGAATTCAATTTTCAAAACCAGCCGGGAGTAATTACCTGAAAAGATATGCAGAGAGAGAATAAATTAAGTCTATCTATGCTTAACATTATTCCTATAATATTAACAAAACTTTTTTTGCATTGATTTTAATCTAAACTATACAGTAATTGGCCTCAAGAGCATCACAACGTTTCCAATTATAATATTCACAAAAAAAACTTTAATACAAGCGGTTTAAACATCTGTAACAAAAATAAATTGCAAACATTAAACTGTACAGGATAATCAAATAAATCTACACGGGCACATTTAATGCTCTATATTTGGTATTTAATTTAATTGGTGCGGCATAAGTATCAAGGTTAATCTGCTTCAATAACTGTAACTATGTATCAATTTAAATATTATATAATGCACCATGCTACCATTTAATCAAGGTTGTCTCATAAGTATTCATTTATGAGAAGTAACTGAAGCTTAACCTTAATTATGAAATAATATGATGAGGCACAAATTCATTGTAACCCAGCAACTTGTTCTATTCTTGTTTATATTTATTTTTCTCTTTTTTCTTTATATGCAATTGAGATTCTTAAGTAACATTTGGCACATTTTAATCAGTACTTGGTGAATTGAGAATTGATTTTAGACTTGTCTCAAACATTGCTGACCATTAACTTACCAGTACTAAGAAATTCGACCTTTTGCATTTGCTTATGTCCTTGAACTTTGAATTGTGGCAATTCTAGATTCTTGGCCAAACCGACGGCATCTTTGCACGAATCTCCGCAATCTATTCCCCATTTGTATTGAATGTCAGCCATTGAATAGCCATCTGTTATGCGATAATAGAATAGATATAAAGAAGAAAAATATAGAAATATTTTTTTTTCGTGAAAATGTGAATATAATTCAGTGAATAATCCATAGAATAGTAATGGAAAATATGTTTATAAAAAAATAAGCTCTTTATTAGATTTTGATTCACTATATTTTTTTTGTCAAAATAAAAGTGTAGAGAATATAAAATATTAATACATTTCACCATTTGTTTGATGTATGAAATTATATAACTTATAGAAAATGTTTTTTGTAGTCGTTATAACTCTATTCGATTCGCTTATCGTTCAAATCGATGGCAAAAAAATACATTCAAATATGAAATATATTTCAATTTAAGCGCTTTGACATTTGCACCGCTTATTAGGAGAAGGGTCAGGGTGAAAGGCAATGCTCCACAGAATTGCGAAATAGCTTCAAGGAAGCTTTGCTTATCCTCTTGGCAAAATTGATTCACTCTGGTTCAATTTGTACAAGACAAGATAATTTGATGGAAATGCAAATCAAATCTGTTCTTTGTCACATTTTGATGTAATTGGTTCAACTACCTTGCACATTCGTATATCAAATACATATTTCTTTTATGAAATTACATATGAATTGAATAATTAAAAATAATGATCAAGCACATTGATACCGATTCGTATAGCATTGCAAGATTAATGACATAACAGTTAGGTTTTGAATAATAAACTTAGATTTAGATCAGAAGACGAGTCGAAAAGCATTTATCGATTTTATCTTTCCATTAGATCTGTGTTTCACAGACTTAATAATAAATATAGTAAAGAGTGAAAGCACTGTAACGTAAAAAATATTAGAGCTCTATAAAGAGTAGATTCACTGTAAAGAGTGGATTCACTATATAGTCAGTGCAATTGTGAGCTAAAAATAGTGCTGAGCCCTTGATATTGAACTAAAGGCCGGGTTATGTTTGTTTAGACTTATTCTATAGAGTTATAAACTTTTATACCGTATATCCGAGGCTTAAAATTTTAAATAATTTATGCAACAAAAAATAATTGCTGTTCTGCTCAGGGACATTTTGAAATCATATTCGATGCAAACATTCAAACCAAGAATAACAACAGATTAAGGCCAGAGGCGCTGAATAGTCCAAAAATGCATATTTGTCGGCAAAACTGGTTTTCCCTTAAAATATGTGAACAGATATGTAGTGAAAATTTAAATATAATTTAAAATCAATTATTTGCTCAAGATCAAACTATTTTTCAACTAACCTTGCTATTTTAACTGTTCTCCTACAGTTGTACAGCGCAAAATATTTGCTAACTATACTCGGTCTCCCACTAAAAATCTAAACCTGGTCCAGATGTTTTACGTCTATCCTAAATGAATGCAATTACTCGAGTATTTGAACATGGCCCTTTGCTCTTTCTGCAAAAATATTCTTCATATGATTTACATATTAATACACAATTCGTATTCAATTGCATTTCAAACGGAAGAGAATTTCCTGAATTCTACTGAAAATATATGAAATAAATGTTAAATGTTTTGGTAAATTATATGCCGCCAAATGTGAGTACTGGCGCTTGTCTTCTGTTCTCTGCTATACTTCCTATCAATTCTTTCTAATGCCTGTGCTATAAGAAATTCAATGTCTGTGCCATCGACTTAATGTGCTATGAAATGTATGTGCGATCGGAATTCAAACTTACAGTGAAAATAGGATTCCATTGAAATACTTGTGCGAAACGATTGATAAACAATATTGAAATCCAAAAGAATTTCAATTTTTTCCTTTCATTTCATATTTCAATTTCTCTCAACATTTGGCCGAAATAGAAAAAGTGACTAATAATTCAATTGTAGTCTAAAGCAACCTTGGTCACATAGACCAAGGGCATTTACTGCAGAGCTTCAGAAACAATATATTCGACTTAATGTAAATATAGCCAAGTTGATTTTATAACAAACTATTATTATTATTATTGTATTATATAATATTACCATGCTATATTCTGTATATGATAGGTTAGCTTTCTAATACCTTGCGTGTTTGGACAACTTGAACACTTATATTGTGTTCGGTTGTAATAAACAGTAATAATAGAAAAATGTTCTCATTTTCTCAACTCTGCGAAAATTTTCATTTTATATTCGGAATACTTTGAGTCCAACTGTAATCTAATTTAAGTATATTTTTTATGTTCGCTTCAGAGATGCAGAACACGTGTAATCTTCAAATAATTAGTTCAAAAGACATTTCTAATGTATTTTTGCGATTATAATATGAATTATTAATTCATTTTTTTCAAAACACAGTCTTTTTTATAAGACTTTTATCAAATCTTTTTCGGTGTTTAATGTCTTGACTTACTCTCTGGCCATCCCTGCGATTCTAATTCAAACATATTTTAAATGTATGAATGTTTTAACGTTGAAAAACATATAAAAGTATTGATTATTCAATTTTTGCTTACTCTGAAAACAAATGTATTTTTCCCCTTAAGTACTATTACTTAAATAAAGATTTATTTCTACTTTTTTAAGAATTCATACAAATCTAATGTTTATTTTTTCCACTGTATTCTGTGTATACATTACTTCGGTATTCGTCTGAAATTAACAGAATATTCTCTCTCTTTCTCTATATATTTGTTTAGCAGAAGAAGAAGAATAGAAAAGCAAAAAACAGAATAGCATTATAGACGACACACGAAGACATTGAAGACATTTGAAGAGATATACTATTATTTGTGTCGAACAGAGAATGTCTTTAAAGACAAAATATTTAAATATTATTTTGCCGTTTCTATGGAATAGGAAGAGAAAAAATATTTTACATTTCTCTTATTCTTTGCAAATAACTGTTAGGAATATTCTAATGATTCGAATTCCAATTTATTTTCTTATATTTCTTATACTCTTTTTTCATCTTTACTTTCTCTCTCTCTCTCTCTCTCTTTTATATTACTATTCGGAGTAATATTTCTTTTTTTTATTCGCAATGTCTTTCATATTATGCGAAGAACTTTTCGCATGAATTGTTTGTTTATAGGATTAGGAATAAGCAATAAAATGGCAAAAGATATGAAGAAAAGAAGATTTTTATTGCTTTTTCTTGTTATCGATTTTCATATAAGTATTCATTTATTAATTTTTAATAATCTTATTCTTACTCTTTATAATAGATTTGTCATATTTTGCTCAATAATTGATTGCATTAGCATTTATTTGATTCAGGGCTTATATGCTTTTTAACACTAGGATCCAGTTCATAATATATCCCTGATCATATTTTATTCATTCAATTACATATTAATTATTTTCCATTTATTATATATCCGGAACAAATAAAGATTTTCATATTAGATAATAATAACAACGAATATTTACAGATAAATTGAATATTCCAAATATGATCTGTGTCGTTTATATATGAAAATGCCTATTTATGCGATTAAACAATAGACTCTTCGCTAATAAAGAACTTTATCAAATAACCTCCGTGCTTTCACTAATAAAGAACTTTCTTATATGATTGAACCATTTATATGAGTAATTTTCGGAGATGCTATGACCCCATCCGTCCGAACAATTAGAGCCAGGGTGAAGTCTAAATTTAGTCTGCAATTTATAAGAAAAGAATGGCTGAACTGAACTAAATATTAGGGAATAAGTTATGAGTACACGAATATTGATGCTTAGCTTAAAATGCTTTTCTACAGAATATTCCTATTTTCGGAAGAGAAGGCACAGAATATTCTATGCACTCAAATGTTGTGATATTTGCCAATAAAAGGAAAAATGCTTTTATTTTTTATAACATCTGCTCTTATACTGTATTTTGCATTAAATATATTGAATACAGAAATAATTCCAAAGAAATAACTCAAAGAAAATGTTTGAATACATATACACAAACAGATTAGTTCTGAACATTTGTATCAACTTTTGTGTTTCAAATTCACTCTTATTTAGTAATAGATTATGCATTAAATGGATAACAATATTATGTAATCTTTAGATCTCAAAGGATTAACTATAAAGAGCTAAAAGTTGTTATTTGTTTGGCTAATGGAGTACTGGTGCTCATCAGAAATCAATATATACAGAGCATGATGGTCAAGGTTGCTTTGGGGTAAGTGCTTTTGAAAGGCTTGGTTTGCCATTTTTCACGACTACTCCGGGAACTTCTCAAATCTAAAAGAGCTATATTTTCTACATATAGAAAATGGAACAGGGTGTTATCCAGGCATAAGCATTATTCCTAATTAACTTCGTGAGATTATCAATCTTATTAGCCTGGAATGTTTTTGTCTGTTCCCCTGGTGATTTCCATCTATTAGTCAATTTGGTCATACACTATATGGTCATTGATCTTAATTCACTCACTGCTCGTGCACTGGAATATTGTGCCGAAAATATTCAATTCTGGAGTTCATTATAGGAAAGGCAATGAATGCTTAACAAGATTTTTGTTTTGTCAGAAATGAAATATCACTGTCAGCACAGAAGCCAACAATAAATCGATTACATCTAATTGGGTACCAATTATTGACGCTTCAGGTGTTCATCTCAATTGTCTATTATGTCCCTAATTGTCTGAATGGGCATAATTGTCCTGTCTTATAAACTTGCTACGGATGAGTAATTCATACAACCCGGGTATTTACCAAATAAATGCTTTTGTATAAAATAAAATTATAAATGAATGAAATTGTGCTAAATATTTAATAAACTAAATGATCAAGCAAATTAATCAAGATTAATCCTGATTTCAGGGATTTTTTAATAAAAATGTCACACTTCAAATGCCCAGTTAGCTTATTTTGTAATATACTCTGTATATAGCTCTGGGATTAATCTATAATTAAATAATTCAGTTGAGTCCACATGAAATAGCTTATGAGTGAAAAGCAATACTTTTTCAGATTAGTTGAATTCATGACATGTAGTCATTTGGCGAATCATATCCCAAATTGATTGCAAAGACATCTCTATTGCGAGTCCGCACAAGTATTTCCTATCATATCATATATTCTCTACTCATATAACTCGCAATATAACCGATGCTTTCATACCATATATACAGTATATCTTCATATATAAGATTCTATACATAATTATAATCATTGCTTATTATATCCGGTTTAAGACTCGAACACAATATTAGAAATATTTCAAAGTGTGTTGACTCGAGTGGACATTATTTCGACATTTAATACAATATTAAACTTAAATTTTATAAGAAATGTGAGGAAATAGGTTTTAGCACGACTACTAGATATATCCAGTTAACCCAGGTATATTATTGGTTGACGCTTATGATTGATTATTTTTCAAATAAAATTTTAAGATTTATAGAAATGAAGAAAATATCTGATTTCGTAACTATAATACAAATACATTGTATGATTGTATATGACTTACAGCTCTCTATTTCAATGGTACAGCTCTGCCGATCCATTGGAAAGTACTGTAAGTTCATTGGACACGAAGAGGTGACAGTTAACCTGAATTGCAAATATGGATCAATTTATTAATCAAATCAGAAAAGAGACAAAATTTAGAGTTTTTTTTTATGAAAACAAAATCTGAGCCAAACCTAATTGAGCGCAACACTTCGCCATTGGATCTGATCCGGATGAAAGTGTTGGCAGTGGTGGCCATATGGAATTGGGCCGACTTTTCATTGGCGAAGAATGTGTCCGGCACCCATATCTTATCGGATACTTCGGCGCCTACAAAAAGAGCCTCAATACCCGGCCTCTTCATGAATGATAGCCTGGAGTCACGCCAGGCCTGACGGAAGTAAAAGTCGGACGTAAAGTCCTATAAAGCAATTGAATGGACAGTTAGTGTTAAAATGGATTTGCTTTATAAATACGGATTGACTGACCATTTGTACGGCAGATATGGAACTAATGCTAATTATATGCATTGTTACCCCGACTTCAACCGGTGGACCTAAAGTGCATTAAAGAATATATAATTAATTAAATGTTAAATATTTTAAGCATTCGTTTCAGAAAACTATTGATATAAATAAATGATTCATTCTGTTTACAAAGAGCAAGATCATAATTGAAAAGCGATAGATAGGAATAGAATACTAGAATTTAATAGAATTTTAGTTCAATTATCTTATATTTGTATTGTTTTGTTATAAAAGTACTTCAGTAGAGTATCAAGTTTACTTTGTTCAGCAAAAACAAAGGAAAATATAACGTAGGTGTTCTGATTACACATATATTGCACAAATACCAATAATAACTAAGTGTATTGGGAAATAGCCTTAACATCTTTGCTCTGATATAACAATTTGTTTGAGAAATAATTGTGAAATACTTTTCACATAATTGCGAATATTTTCTGAAATGACTTCAACTTTGGTTTTATAATCATTATCTAAATTCACAATTTATTGTCTTAATGTAGACCGAAGTCTAGACTCTCATATATGACCATAAATTGTTTGCTCTATGAATACCATCGATGGCAGACAAGTCATTGCTTGTGTTGGCACAGATGAAGAAGAAGAAGAAAAAGATATTCATTTCGCTAATAAATAAGTAAATACTCGCAGAATGTTATATAACTTATATTACTTTACCTACGGTTTAGTCAGAGTCAGAGACTATGAGTAAAAGTAATACTTTTTAGATAAATCCGGATTTTATCGATCAGTAAATAAGATGTTCGACCTTTGGATTAGGTTAGGAATGATATCTCTGTACGCATAAGAAAGTGATCAAGAGTAGTGTGGGTGCAGGAAAGTGCCCGTTTAATTATGCAGCTTAACATTCACCATGCTTAGATTCAGACAAGCTTTTAGTAAAAGGGGTCAAATTGAATAAAGTTAAATGTCATTCGACAGATACGAGTACTGTCTTGCAATATATTGACAAAGGTTAATTGATTGAGCAATTCAACTTGCTGTTAATTGATTGGTAAGAAATTTGAGACTTGATTTATGAAATGAATGTTTTTTCTGGGATTTAAATCAACTATTATTTCAAAATAATAAATAATATCTTTGAAGAAAACGCAAACAAAACAATATAATCAATATTTTCTCCAAACAAATCAAAATCTTTTTTATTTTGATCTATTTTTTTCTGTTTATTAATTCATTTTCATAAAAAATAGATTTACTTTCATATTCTTTAAGCAAAAACTTTATAACTAACGATATATTGAAAAATGTTTTCTCAAGTTTTCATACTTTTCTCTGTAAATAATGGCATAGTATTGGCAATTGACTGAAGACTTGATCGATAGATAGACTATAATCAGACCATCAATATTGATAACACACGACATGAGAGTAACGAAAGGCAAAGAATATATTGAAAGAGTAATATTCGGATAGAAAACTAGATTTCCTTAAACAGTATAAAACAATAGAATATTTACTTTAATAAAAGTCAGAATTAATATAATTTTTTTCCTATGAAATAAATTCTTTAATTATTACTTCATTTAAAATAACTTTAAAATGAATTTATAAGAAAAACAATAATTAAATTAAAATATAAAATCAAATAAATTAATAATTAATTATAAATGAAAAATAAACTTGATTGCTTTATACAAAAGAATCTCGACTGTTTACTAACAATGAATTAATTGTTACTTAAATGAACATGTTACTAAAAAAATTGAGCTTAAAAGAAGAATAGCTAAGCTTTCATCAGATTTGGGCCAAAATTGTTCTCTTTATTCCAGAATATGGTTCACATTATTCTTCAGACAAAAACCTATTTTGACATTAATTACATTCGAACTGAATTTGCTTTGGATTACATAATGTGTGAAAAAAAGCTGTCATTAATCAAGTGTTTGAAAAAAACAAATAAAAATACTTTTTCTGCCGATAAAAGAGCTGTAAATCAATTGAGAGAAAAACCTTTTCTTATAGACTGCCGCCATTATAGACCTGGTACAAATAAGTAATGCATTATAATCAAAATAGACTCAGAATCATTATGGAATCAGAGTTACTGAGAGTAACTTGAGCTTAGCATAAATGTATGAAAATTATCCAGAATTTTGAATTAATTCAAATTTACACAGAATTTTATAAGGCTTTAAATATTCCTAGGTATAAACAAGGTCTGATATAAAGCTAAAGATGGCCTGAAATATAAACCTAGATCATCCGAATTTGCGCATCCCTGGTATATTGGACTTATATTTATAATAATTATGGATTCAGTGATGAATATTAATAGTTATTATAATAAATATGAAATATTGATCAAAAAATTACTATTTAATCGAAATCTCTTTCAATGAATACTTTTCTAATGCATAGTCTGTAAGCCATTAAATAATATAAAGTAAAGATTTTTTTATACTTTCCTCTGATTTAAGACTATAATAGAGATATTTGTGTTAAGAAAATAGGCGAAAAATATAAGAAAATACCATTAAATTGAAAAAAAACTTATTTTTCTTCGTTTTCTATTTAACATTTTGAAACTGAACTGTTTTTTGTATAACCCAAGCAATCATTTTCTAAATCTATTAACAAATGTTGTATTTTATACTAATGTATAAGACATGAGAAGAATGTTATATAAAATTGAATGAATAGAAAGAATTGTTTTACTAATCATTATTTCGATTACAGTTTGTTTTTCATATCATTTTTAATTTGTTCGTTACGTATAATACAAATCAGATAACGGGGATTAAAATCAGTGTAAATTAATAGTAAAAAAAATTCATTGAATTTTATCATTCGATAAAAATATTAATTAAAAAAAATTATTTAATATTCACTTAAATGATGTAAAATCTTAAAAATTTAAAAAGTACTCTGAATTCTATAAATGTGTTCATATGAGCAAGATTCAATCACTCATTCAAACTTGAGCTATTACAGTTAATTGTAAGCCAGTGGAATATATCTTAATTTGAGCCTGATTGAAATTATTCAATTGTATTAGATGGCCGGAAAATAATCTAGTCCAATGCTGGATATATCGAAATAAGTTAATACATTTGGGCTTAACTTAATTAAATCATATCATGTCCTCTGATTCGAGCCTAAGCTATATTGAAAAGACATGACATTTAATAAAGAAAATAAAATGATTGCAAATATATTTGAACTCAAACCCCAATCAATTGTAATTACAATTGCATTCAATCCATATATTCATATATATTCTCAAACATAAATCACTGTTTAGTATCATTTTTTTTATTACATAATTATTTTTCCGTCCATTTCCTGCAGAAAAAAAATCTGAAGGGAATGAAAGGGAAGACTACCTAATATTGTTATATAATGTAAATATAATAGTATAATAAATATCATGTATTTGTGTAATTCATTTTCACTTATGGATCGTAAGGAATAAAAAGCTGAGGCGAAGAAAAACAGAGCGAATAAATCAAAAGCAGAATTTGGGCGCAGAATAGGATATAGAATATACAGAATATATATACAGAATATACAGTAATATAGTGTTGTTTTTCATTATGTCTCTGCCGTAGACACTGATAAGAAGAGCACATAATTCACTTATAAATAAGTCTATGAATTATTCAATGCAAGCAATAGAGGAGAATAAGAATATAAGTGACAAGAATTATGTGAACAAAAAAAATATATTGAATTTATGGAGAATTCATTGCACAGATATATACAGTACTGTGCTATTGATGCGGATGTTTGTGTTCGACATTAGACCCATTTTGGCCAAATACTCCCTTGTCTATTATCAGCCACTCTATGTTGAATTTCTATACAGACTCTATTTAAAATCAAAACCAATGTTATGTGCAAATGTGTCGGATCAGCAAGTTTCTTTATCATTGAAAATTATAGATCAATAAAATGGATAAAATATATTGAGATAAGAGACACAAAAGAATGTATAAAATAGTCTTTTATAAAAAGACCTTTCGTATGGTTCAGTAAAATATTCTGTTGGTATAAAAACATGAAATTCAACTTTTATAAATCAGCGCGGCTAATCTTGGCTAATTTTGTAGCTTAATTATAATCAGCAAGATGGTTTAGACATTATTACAATCATATGCTTTCATTTATACTGAGAGTATGTGCCGGAAAGACAGCTCAAAAAATATTGGTTTAGAAGAGTTTAAAAATTGTTTGACAGCTCTTTGAAATTGAATCCCAATTTGAATCTTATGAAAACATAGATTGCATTGAAAAATCTAACCTATTTACTTATCAAACACAGGCTACCCGTTCGAAATTTTAAATATTTCCTCAATTTATTCCACTTCAGACACACATTCATATATTTTTTAGCGAAATATAAATATTTCTCAACAATACTCTCCAATACTCTTATACTCTTATAGATTGGAAAGAAGAGAGAAATTCATATTTTCAAAGTTCAAGAATATGTCTAAAAATCTCTTATATTAAGTGAAGAAAAAATTTGCATTAAATAAAGAGAAATAGAAATATATAATATATAAGAAAATAAAGGATTTGTTTGAATAGTAGGCAAAAATGAAAATAAGATTTAACTATAAATAGCTTAATATTTTGTATAATATCAGAGTTGAAGATAAGTTAGTCATTAATATATTAAATATTTCCGTTTTCTCCTTATTTTTCTTCACTTTTGATATATTAAAAACAAACTAAAGATTTTAATATTTTCTTCTCTACTCTGGCGACACATACTTAATAAGATTCTGAGCACTTAAATGGCATGATATATGTGACAAGAATTTTAAAGAATTTCATTATTCTTTCATAACTTGAAACTACTTTTGTTTCACAACAACTATTAAGATATGATAGAATTTATTAATAAATTGAATCAAAAACCTATTAAAAAGTGCTTTTAATCTCAACTAAAAAAATTCTTTAATCACTTAATCATTATTTTAATATATCATAGAAAACGATATTAAATATGAGATGAGATAATCTCTCCTTGGTCAAACTCTTTAAATATTCAATTTGCATAAAGGGCCATCGATCATTTTTCAAATAGCAAGCTTATTTATCAAGAGAATTTAAAACTTAGTTTAAGTAGCCTTTGATATATTATTAATAGAAAGACATTATTTTTCACTCAAATCCGGAATCACTGTCAGAACAGAACCAAACTTATAGTTAAACTGTAATCAACTGTAAAAACACTTTATTTGAGTTATTCATTAAAAATTAATGTAATTTTCATCTATTTTAGTGACTTTTATGTACAAAAATTTATTCTGAATAAGTTCTTCGCATACGTAGTACAAATATAAACCTAATGGATCAAAAATAGATTTTTTTCTCATATCCCTTAGGAATTGGAGTGAACTTTAGGCAAATTCAATATAAAATATGAATTTTATATTTATTTACTTTCCGAGGGTTTGTAAAACTCTTATTTAGGCTATATTTACACTGTGTAGGCCTGTTATGAATATACAAATATGTACTGATTCTATACCCAAGTGTGCTAGAGCACAATGCAATATTATGCAATTAGCAAGTTGAATTTTGAAGTAAATATTCAAAGCATTAGTAAAATAAATAGAATTAATATTTTGTATAAAATAGTAGTAAACCTATAAATAAATTGACATAATCTTTGACCTTTTGGAATCTTATCAATCTTGATCCTTTCCATAAACGGCACATTCTGTGGGTATCAGTGAAGGGAATTCTGAATAATCTAATTTATTCGGAGCTATTTTTAAACTCTAAAGCACTGCATAGGATAATAGTATTCAAATCGAAACATTGCACTCATAATAAGTGTTGGTTTTAATTGGTTTATAAATAATTCAAATATTCCTACTATACATACAGTGCAGAATATGCGGGCCTTTTAATAGATCCAATGTATTATGTATTAGAGATTTGTATGCATTAAAGTATTAGCTCTAATATTACCAACAATTGTAATAATAGTCCCAATAATAGCACTATTTTATATACCGTCTAATTAT
>JAQIWA010001276.1:0-19701 GCA_034693305.1 Eueremaeus valkanovi | reverse complement strand
ACATTGCTTACATTTAGTCATTGTATAGATGCCCAGAACAAGTCTCCATCAAGTATTTGTTTACACTTGTAGTATGCCTGCTCTCCCTGCACTCCCCTCGCAGACGGAATTTCTTGCTTCATAATTTTAACATTAGGTCTGCGAGAGGAATAATAATAATCCCGGTCATCTGATATTCTATCATTGGCTGAATTCACCCTCGCAAAAGACCTGATCACAATTGAGTTAAAATTCAGTCACAATAAGTCGAAATTAAGGATCAAATGTTAGGTTATAGTGTCATAAGAAAAATACTGTATTGTACTGTACTGGCTCAGGTCAATGCTCACTTCCATACTTCGCAAGCATTCGAATGGCAAGAGCATAGAAATGTTAGGGGAAGCGCGTGCCGTGTGCATAAGCACTCTCACTCAAATTCCAAATTGTATAAAAAGATGCAAATTTTAATTGACAACTGATTTAAACATAAATTTTTGAAAATAGAAGAAGCAACATTTTGAAAAATATCAACAATAATTTAGCATTTTAGAGTACAATATAAATTTTAGTTTGAATACAAAATTTTAGTTTGAATTTACAATCTAAAGATAAAAATTAACTTTTTATACACAATTTGACTAACAATTCTTTTAATCTTCTGAGTTCGTGCTAAAAACTTTTTATATCAGAGTTATTATATAAATATGTTTTAAAAATTATTTTATAATTTAATCATTTTATTTAGATTTGTTCAAAAGTTAACTAACAATATGAGTATTCGCGATTGGTTTATTTATTGCCGAAATGGAAAGTTATGGTGAAGATGAAATTAAATTGATTTGATTTGCACATGATTTGCCTTTATTTTTGAAAAAAATATTCTAAAGGAAAAATTTGGTACGAATCCTAAACCAATCTCATATTTTCTATGCAACTGTTATTCAAATTCACAATCAGAGAGCATAACAACTTGCAAGCACATAATTCTCACTTTGCCTAGAAATAATATTTTATTTCATTCAATATTTTTACTCTGTAATATAATAATTCAATATTTTTCAATTGGAATTGCTAATGTGAAAAGGTTTCATCTATACTGAATCACATTCGTTCCAATAGACTTACAAAATCATCTCCTGATGTGTTAAATGCCCTTATTGTTATTAGAAATAATGCTTCCAAAATTATACCCTCTGATTTTGTTCGGGGTAAATATTGGCAAAATTTTGAACATTGCTTTTTAATAGACGATAAACTAAAATACACATACGGTGATCGAAAGAATAGTCTATTGTTTAAAGAAAGTTGCTTTTTCTAAAATGATTTTTGTTCATTTTTACTTATTTGCGTTATTTTGTCAATAAATGATAATAATAATGTTTACATATGGTTTTTGGTTTTATAACTTTTTTTTAATTTTTGAATATTTAATATCATCAATGGTTTTTACCATTTTCAAATTTCATTTAAAAGTGTACATTATAACTGTACTTTTTCTTATCAGTGCTGCCATTCGCATGCTAACGAAGTATGCCCACTTCAAAATGCAACAAGTACAGTATATTGCCCTCTATTCCTCCACCTCTATCTCCTCCTGTCTCTCTCTCCTCCTCCTCCTTTCTCTCCTCCTCTCTCTTTCTCCTCCTCTCCACTCTCTCCTCCTCCTCTCTCTCTCTTCTCTCTTTCTCTCCTCCTTTCTCCTATTCTCTCTCCTCTCTCTCCTCCTCTCTTCCCCCCCCCCCAATATGGCCAAAATAAGGCGGGCGTCGAAAGGGGGGGCAATAAATGAATTAACAATCGCATGAGTAAAGTATAGAAATGCATAGAAAATGTGTTCAAACCGGGAGAGCATTGCCATTGGAGTCGATTTCAACGATTCATTAATCAGCGCATAAGCAATACCCGGGGCCTCTTTCTCTATTATTAATGTGGTAGCCTCTGGAGTTACATCTCTCGAAGTTAAACCAGTTCCACCCGTGGTGATTATCAAGTCAACTCGGATCGAATCGCACCAGTTTTGAAGAATTGCCTTCCATTGAAATGACAATAAATGAATGAATGAATACTTTAATTGATTTCAGAGAACCTAATGATTAGCAGAGCTTACGTGGAATCGAATATTCTATAAATATAATACAATTTTCGGTTCAATACTATATTAATAGGTGAGGCCATAATCAAGCTTCTTTATTAAAATTGAATAGTCAGAGTCAGACCAACTACTATAATAAGAAACCCGGATTTAGGTAAGACCTATGCTCTGCACCGGCAGCTTCTATTAATCAGGGTTTAGTGAAACCCAGAGTTAAGAGACTTGTTTCGGCAGACGTTCTCTTATTAAGGGGTCAGACCGTCAGAATGTCTGACTGTATTGAAATACCGGTAATACTATTTGCATCTATTTATCTATCTTTTGAAATTGTGAATTGTGGTGGGTCTGATATAGACATGGTACTTTTTATATTACTAATAAAACTATAATATACTAAAAGTACTAATAATATACTACACTTTCTAGACCTGGCTATTTTATGCAAAATCAAAATGGCAACCTCTGGTGCGACTTGACAGAGCTATTGATATTATATAATAGCCCAGGAGTGTTTTGATGCAACATTTTGTCTCAGATCCGCATAAGAGGACAATTGAGCGCCAAATACAAAATAACAATCAAAATGCCAGGGTCACTTGATATAGCCTTTTTGCCTTCCTTCTCTCGGGGGTGGTGGGTGATTTGGAAGAATACCTTGGCAAAACTATATACTCCTCTTTATTCCAAATTGGTCCAAGATTAACTCAACAATACCTGAATCTGTTGGCTGTCGTCGGGAACTATGGTCTGTGCGATCACTTGAAAGCCTTTAGACTGAAGACGTTGCGCGAGAAAGGGTCCGCTCCTGTCGTCGGACACTCGGCTAAAGCACGTGTCGCTTACAGTCAACACACAGGCCTTTAATGACATTATTGACCCAATATATTGACTGATTGTATAAAGTTTTAGTCAAATACTAAACTCTGATCCAATTTATATATAATATTAATAAAACTTAAGACAAGTACTAAAAAGTAGCCTTTTTTTGATTTCTAACTGTCAGCTGAATAGGACCCAGAAACATATTCACATTTATCATAATATGTATAATTAATAAGTTTCCCAAAAAATTGACCCCTACTTATAACTCATCCAGAATATGGCATTGACTATAATGCTATGACAACAATGATTAAAACTGAACCTGTACAGTACTAGGACTACAACTAAACAGTTGAATGCGATATTTTATCACTAAAAAGCCTAACATTGGCTCAATGTGTGAACAATATTATAAAACATAGAAAAATATCCTAAATCTGGGTGCTTTTCAAAAAGGCTACTTTTAAGGTTTTGCTATATTATATGAATACAAGAAGTTCTTCAAAATTGAAATGACCCGTCACAGACTCACAGTGCAACAAAATCTTTTGTTATTAATATTTGATATATTAATAATAATAGTTATTATTATTATTGATTACTGTATTATACTGTACACAGTGTACACTATATTAGCAATAATAACCAATAATGAGCACTGCTCTGAGCACACAATTTGTGTACACTGGAAGCACTGAGAAAGCATCCACAAAATTCATTACCCGGATTGGCATTTGGTGTCTATGCCTACAGTAACTGTGCTCACAATTATACGATATATGAATATGATATACACTAGGATTGCAGAAAATGCTAGTAAAGGCTAAAAACTTGAGTTGTAATTCATGCTGGATAGAACTGAGCAAGGGAAACATTTAAAAATAACCCATAACAAATAGTCATTTATGTGTCAATACTATTTCTATTGTGTATGTACAGTGCTTGACATATCAACAGTTGCATTCTTGAATTACGCGCTCAAAGTATATATGGATTTGAATGTACATTTTGAGCGCGCAATTCAAGAGTGCAACTGTTGAGATGTCAAGCACTGTATATCAGTGACGAGCAAAGTATGAATCATTGAAATTCCAACAAACTTAAGCTAAAACATATGGAATTCATTGGAATTTCAATGATTCAGAATCGGGAAACTCTTTATGGCCATTTTTGGTTCATGATCATATTGATCATGGGTTAATTTGAGACAATTGGTTCATAAATGACTGTTCATTGAAAAGAAAACTGCAAAAGGTGCCTGGAAGTCTATCTTTGCCCTCGAGAAAGGCCAGCACCCGACGGCCACTACCGCCAATTACCACTGTTGGACAACTATGGTGCTTGAAAGTGGTATAATTTGTGTCTGGTAGACACTGACTCAATGGCATCAAAAATTTCTAAATTTTGTGACCGCTACGGGCCTGGTATTGCTTCGCCGACGGTACTCGGTTTTGGCCAGTTTTAGCTCTAAATTATATTTTCCAGGATAATTTCTGTGATAAAATTGCCTTAAACAAATAATTATTCGGCTTCTTTAACAATTTGATTCGAAAATTTGAGTTTAAATCATTTTTAAGGTCGAATTTGTTCACCGAACCTAAACTTTTGTCCTTTCAAAAATATTAATTATTTGAAAAATCTAATTCCTGGGTGATTGGACAATTTAAATTGAAAATTTTTCTGTAAATCTTTATCTTAAAGTAATCAAGATAATAATCTGACCTTGATTGAATGATTACGGGTATTCATTTGCTTAAAAACCAAGATACTCTTCAAACTTAAACTTTTGTCCTCCACTGTAGTAGTGATCTCCAAAAGTGGCTCCGGGAGCCAATTCATATAGTATTGGCTTTTGATTACTATAGTTACACACATTAGTGAACTGCAATGAATAAAACTTTCAGAGAATCTAATGTTTAGAATCAGTTTATATTATTTTATTTGAATACAGTATTCAGCTATGAATTGCTGGTTATGAGTGACAACAAGTGAATCAAATTCTTAACACTTTTTATTCATTGAATTCTTTATTAAAAATATTATTTAAAAATTAGATAACTTTTAGGTTTTGAGTCTAACATTGAAGTGATTGAACTGAAAAACAATAGATTTTAGTGCATGTCATTGTCAATGAGTATCTGAAGATTCATAAATTATTGTCGAAATTTTGAAAACTTTTTGTATGAGTCACTCATAATCTCGAAGAGCTGCTCATTGCTCACTACTATCTTCATTTGTACCGATTTTTTTCCTTACATTTTATTATACCAATAGTAATCACCCTTTTAGTCATTGTACATTTAATCTTGTTACACGAAAAAGGGTCGAATTAAAAACTTGGTCAGCTTCAATTAATGTAAGCCCGTCTCTGACCCGGGGAGTAATTGAAAGAGAAATGAGAAAATGTAGTATTTGTGGTATAATAGAGACAATTGAATGCATTGTCACTTCATATCTGACAGCAGTTCCCACTTGTTCTCAGATTTTTAGAATAAAACGATATAACCATCGATTAAGCTCTAATATTGAAAACATTGCCCCCTGCACATTTGAACCCGTACATTTTCAAAATAAAAGTAAATTCTATTGCAACTGTACACTGTGCCAGTCTGTAAACTGCATAATGTGCCCAGGTATATTTTAACATTGGAAACGAGTCAATCAAAGCTCTGGTCATAATTTGAATGAGCGGTTCAACAATTAAAATGCAGTCGCGCTCAGCAGCAATGTGTGTACGGACTTAATAATAAGCCTTTACTGGTTGTGCACTTTGTATGTAGTGTTCGCATAATTAAAGTCTTTGTTTTTTACAGTCATGTCATCTGTTCTGACAGTGATGTTAGCAAACAGTGAACCAGTGTTTGAGTGTTTGACAGCGAGAGTAGAGTTGACAACAAATGAATATGTGTTGACTGGAGAGCGCATGTGCGCACAGGTAGGAGACTCTGAGAGCAGAGGAGAGCCTATAGAGCTGTTTGATCATTGAGTTGAACAGTCAGTCTGTGTTGAGTTAGTGTTGGGAGAGGAGAACGCGACGCCATTTACACACATTACTGGCCACTTATGTGCGCCCAAAGAGCACTTCAACTATTGGTTTAGTCGACTCATCAAACCATTGATGATTGCAGTCATGTCTTGAATGCATGACAATTGTCTGCATTGAGTCCAGTCTGCCATTCGAGCCGTACTTATTGTGCTTAACACCGATTCAATCAGTTTTAGCGCTTAATTCATGTTTGACTCAGACTTTGAGAGTAGAGACCAATTGCTATATACAGTAGTGTAGAGTAGAGTACACTCTATGCCTGTTCTGCTCAGCACTACTGTATTGACTGTCTGTCTGAGAGCAGCACTCAATCCAATGCTGACTCACGTGTTGTTATTGTTTACCAAATATGAGGATAAGAGCGCTAACTATGATATTCACCAGATCTGAGCCCATCTGAGCAACTGTTGTCTGGACTCATGTCCCGTAACTGAGTGGACAGTAACACAAATTATGGCCAAAAACAAAGAGACGGCAAATGTAAACGATTTGAATAACTTATTGGACGAGAAAACGGATGCAAACCATAAGAACGTGGATTACAGTGAGAAAAGTGCGAACACTTTTGCACCCAAACCAGAAATGGTTCGCCAAATGTTTTTGCCCTCAACCCTACCGGCGCTCACATCCAACCACTTGACGACAAACAGCGTTCCGTTTCTGTCTCCCCCGCAGTCGACCTCCAGTGCAGACCCGGTGCACGACTTGCCGCCAGATCTGCTTCAGATGGGTTGGCGTCGCTTCTGGAGCAAACGGGAGGGCAGACCCTATTTCTTCAACAAAGTGACCAATGAGTCCATGTGGGACATGCCTCGCACCGGCGCACAGCCCTACGACCCCATCACTGACCCCCTCGGCATTCAGTCGACACCCGCCCCGCCCACACCTACTGACCCGACGACTCCGACATCAGTTCCAACCAATTTCCCGCATTGGCCGCAAAGAACGGGTGAAAAGAGATCCCTTTCGATGGACGACGCCGTCAGCAGCGGTCAGCCGCCGGCCAAACGATTTGTACTGAACGGACCGTTCGATCTGGAAGTGCACACAAATTGTGTGATATGGGAGAGACCACCAGTGCTTATGTTTCACCCGCACCCGGAGGTCGAGTCATTGAGGGCCTCATTGGTGACCAAATTGAGACAACAGTATCACGAGATGTGTCACTCGCGGGAGAACATAGAGGCGCCCAAAGAGTCGTTCAATCGGTGGCTTATGGAGCGGAAAGTGGTCGACAAAGGGTGTGACCCAATGGTGCCGAGCGATTGCCCGACAGAAGTGTCGCGTTGTATGTATAACGAGATAATGAACGACATTCCCATCAAACTGTTTAGACCCAAGTTCTCGGGTGAGGCGCGCAAGCAGTTGTCCAAATACGCAGAGGCGGCCAAAAAGATGATTGAGTCGCGCAATGCCTCCTCAGAGAGCCGGAAGATAGTCAAGTGGAACGTCGAGGACGCCTTCCAGTGGATCCGGAAGACACTGAACGCCACTTTCGAGGACTATCAGCAAAGATTGGCGCACCTGAAGCAACAGTGTCAGCCCCACATCACCGAAGCTGCCAAGGGATCAGTTGAAGCCATTTGTTCCAAAATATATCACTTGTCCTGTGAATACGCGAAGAAAATCCATCAAAAGAATGTCGAAGTAATGACTGCCGAAGGACTCAAAGGTAATGACTGAACAATTGATTGCATTCTTGAGAATAACTCCCATTTTATTGGCTTATATGCAGAAAGCGGTCCCTTAAGAGTCCAGAACCCGAAAAAAGTATACTGTTATCCGGTTGTGTTGGCCAATCCCTGTCCGAAACTACCGGCGGTTCACATCTTCACCGATAAGGACACGACTCATCTGCGGTACAAAAACGATTCGTTACGCATAAGTAGTTTGTATTTCCAAAAGTTGGAACAACTGTATCGATACAACTGCTTCGATGACCGCAAGTTCGGCTTCTTCTTGAGCCGAGTCTGGACTCTACTCAAGAGATATCAAGTATTGTTCACTTTTATCATTGCAGTCACTATCGGCTAAATCGAGCCCTAATAGCTCAGGTATGGCTCGATTTAGCCGATTCTCTATACAGTATAACACGAATGCATTCAATGCTTATATTTACCAAATATTTTGTATTTTCTATAAATTTAATAAAATATAATTTTTCTCTAATCTGACAATCAGTACTAAAATTACTTTTTGTGGCAAAACTCGATTTATTGCAAACGAAAAATCTATAAAATTGTTTGACAAGAATTGGTTTCTAACCGAATAGTATTCAAATAACAACCATAAGCTGAGGATTGCAACTTTGATTCAGGGTATAAAATAGCATTGCGTTGCTTATTATGGCTCCAGATTTGATCCTGTTCACACAGTTGAACTTTTTCAAACAAGATATGACAGTTTATCGCTTGTTTGCAGCACTCGTTCTATGTCTGCATTATTTGACTAACAATTCAATAGAATTCTTAACATTCAGTATTGAACTTATATTTTGATTACTGGCTAACTCTTCCTCACAATTATTATTGTTTACTATGTTTTTGATAGTTTAGACTTCAGTACCTTTTTATCTCATAAGCTCTCTGTCAAAAATGTCTATACAATCCGTAAATTCATGGATTTTGCAATCCAATGACCATAAGTATGGACTACACCCTAACCCTACAATCGAGACTAAATATGTTTTGAGTCAAACAAAAGTCAGCTCTAATTAACGATATAATTGTTTTGAGTTCTTCTAAAATATCTTAACTATAAATATAATACGAAATAATTGTTAACTGAAGTGAATCACAGAAACAGACCATTTGTGTCATAACTCGTAGGCATTCCTATTTCAGCATCTCATTAGACGTAACCCAAACCAAGATTATATGTCTAACGAAAAGCTTACCTCTATGTTCACTGCAGACGTGGTTCGGAAGCAACGAGGGTTCGACCACCCAGGGAGCTCTACCTCTTTCTGTGTTTACAGTACTTCAAAAACATTTTGGCGTAACATTCGAGTGCTTTGCGTCGCCTTTTAATTGCTATTTCAAGCAATACTGTTCTGCTTTCCCCGACACCGACGGATATTTCGGCTCCAGAGGGTATGTCCGCTCAATCGGTTCAATCATTCGGTTTGCAATCGAAGTCTAATCACTTGTATTGACTTTTAGGCCAATCCTTAATTTCTATCCGATTTGCGGTTCGTTCGAAGCCAACCCTCCCTTTTGTGAGGAGCTCATGGAGGCCACAGTTGACCACTTCGACAGATTGCTGGCCAATTCGCCGGAACCGCTGTCTTTAATAATGTTTGTGCCGGAGTGGAGGGACCCGACGCCCAAAGTGATAAGCAAACTGGAAAGCAGTCAATTCAAGCGCAAGCATTTGGTTATCCCTGCGTTCGAACACGAATACAGGAATGGCTTTCAGCACATGTGCGACAAAAACGATCTGAATGTCAAGTCAGCGCACGGGACGCTCATTGTCTTCTTGCAGAACGACGCGGGCTTTTTGAAGTGGGGGCCGACCCCTGAGAGGTTGGATGAGTTGATCGAAGCGTATAAGTGCGGCAGAGATAAGGAGATCCCAATCCTATCGCCTCCACCGACGCCTATAAGTAATCAAAAGTCTGAAACTGAGAAACAGATAAACTCTGAAAATGTTAGTAAAGAAGAGTTTGCGACCAATTCTAACAGTGAATAAACACTTTGTTTGCATTCATATGAATTCATCGATTCATTTGATCTTCAGTTCAATTATATGTAAATTAATTAAAAATAATTTTAGTTTTATTTCTCATTTATATTATAAATAATATAATTATTATAATTAATTCATTAATCGATTTGTAAATATATTTATGACAAAAGTTATTATAAATAACTGAAAATTTTACACAATTTTATTGTGCATTCATTGCATTCATTTTAGAATATATTTTAAATAATATAAAGTCTAATAAAATAACTGTTGAATGAGTTTAGACTCAAAATTAAATAATTGTCTCAACTATTGCTCAACTAATTGATGACTACTTTAAGTAATCACTAATTACTGGTCGGCTATAGAGCTATAGAAATAGTAATAACTTTGAATCGACTGCAGGACTGCATCGCTTTCGAGGAAATGCTAAGCGATTTGAAAGCTTATTAATCATAAGATTTAAGGATTGTTAGTATTATTAGAGAAATAGTCTATTAATTAGATTCAAACCTAAATAATAGCAATGAAAACAACTTTTCAGTGATTGAGAAATTACCCACAAATCGAAAGATATATTAATAATAGCATAGAATCTAAGCCTTAGAGTCAAAAGCCGGCACTTGAGTTCCACAACCCGTATTTGACCAGTGATTATCGGGAATCACATATAACTTAAATTTAAATTCATTGATAACCTATCATAGGCTTAAAATCTCTGTACATAGTGTACAGCAGTGCTTCGCTAAAGCTTAAAATTGAACTTGAATAAAATCTTGTTATTTATGTAGCGCTGAAAAATTTAATAAGTTTTCTCCAGAGAATTAAATTTAATGCAATTTAAAGGTATTGATTGCAAATTAATCCAATTTAGTTCTCATTTTTTCTATTAGCTATCTATTCTAATTGATATACTCTGATAAGTTTAATAAAGTCTACTTGATCTTTTTCAATTGACAACAGCTTTTGGCTCGAGTTTTCTTATTAATATTTTATGTCTGGGCATTTTAAAAATATAATGCAGGTCAAATATCAATAATTTAATTTCATTGTCATTAACCCGACTCATACTGTCCGACCCGAACTGTATGGTCTAGTCTGAGGGGGCAGTGCTGAGGGCAGACACGGAATGACGTCAAGGGTTTTACTAAAAGTTGTTCTCTTTTTTCAATCCTTTAATCCTTTTCTCAGTCTTTCAATCGATTACTTAGTATTGAAATATTTGGCAATCATTTGATTCTTCGGTTTATAAGATGTCAGTCGTTTCCAAACTCTTATGGCATGACTCGAGTGGACACGGATTGGATGTGAAACGAGTGCTAGTATTGAGTTCGTCAACCATTTCGCTACTGATTTGGATCATTAGTCTAATCAATAGTCGCAACAAATCGTATAAAATGTAATCAAAATAACCGTCCGATCAGTCGATCAAAAAGTTTTGTAATTTTTATATTAATTCAATTGAATTGCTTTGGATTGCAGTGCAGACAGCGATGGCATCACTTATACAGAAAAAGTGAGTCTTTGTCCACAACTGAGCACTCAATCCATTGAATTGAATGTATTTTACTGAACATCTGTTGACAGACAACGAGTAAATCGAAAACTGAGTCCATGTCCGCAGTGTTCGCACACTTGAAGGCAATCCTTAAACGCATTTTAGGCCCAAAAGAATACACTTATGTTTTCGGTATTAATTGGTTTGACTTTTGTTTGAATTATTGAATATATTTGCGATTAAATCAATGCAAATCAGGAATCGCGACATCACTTGTGGTCCGAACGATGTGTGACCTCTGGCTCATCCAAAACGGCACCCAAATCGAGGCCGCAATCATTACAGCAGACGTTTCCAAACTTAAGTCCAATTTGAGTCCGTCCTAACTCTGCACACATTCCCTGAACTTAATTGCTTTAATTGAGTAAATCCTTAATCTTCGGCCAACTTTAGCCGATTTCTTCATATCGATGCCAATCCTCGCGTTCGTCAATAACTCTCTGAAGTATTCACTAAATCAGTTGCGATTACGTCTTCGGCACAACCTCTCGGTTCTGCTCTACAATAAGTACATAAATGGTAACCAATTTTAAGTCAATTATTCTTAAGTCAAGATTGTATTCTAATCGTCAAACACCCGACCAATTGCTTAAGGCCTGACATACTATCGGCTCAACGTTTTAGACAATCAGTGCCAGAATATCGACCAATTGCTGACCAATGATATCGAAAAGTTCTGCAACACTATAGTCGACGTCTATTCAAATGTTTCTAAAGTAAGAAAACAATTGTTTCACTGATTACTAAAGAGAAGTCCTATCGAAGCCATCGCTCACAGACTTTATGGCAATTCATATAATTTTAAATTTGATTTCAATTCAATTCCAAATATTTTAATCAATAATTCATTTTAAGCCCGTTTTAGATATAATAATATTAGTGCAAAGGCTTTCTGTCACCTATACCGGTGCGGCCACACCGGCAGCTATGATCGGTTATCTGATTTTCGCGGGTAATTAAATTGGAAACAAATATTAGAACAAATCTGACTAACTGTGCCGTCTATTCGTCTATTGCTAATCCAAAGGCACTGTTCTGGTCAACGCCAGACGACCAATGACTCGGCTCACTGTCACTGAGACTCAACTGGAGGGTCAGCTCAGATACGTTCACAACCGAATCATTTCTAACTGTGAGGAAATCGCTTTCTATCAGGGAAACGAACGGTGCGATTGACTCCACCTCTAAATTGTTTATATATTGAATGCTTGAAATTGTGATCCAAATAGAGAGCGAATGACTCTTATGAATGCATTGAACCGATTGCGCAATCATTTGTCGCGAATGTCTTCATTCAAATTCAATATCGATTTTCTCGACAATATAGTGGCCCGATGTGAGACATACTCTCCTCCCTGTCCTCTCCTCTCTGTCCTCTAAACCCTTGATCAAACCATTTATGTTTGTTTTGCACCCAGACTTGGCCACTGTTTTCGGTTACCTTTCTCTTTCAATCCCATTCCTGACATCGCGTTACCGGAATGACTCCCAGGCCTTCAGACTAGAGGTAACATTCGTTGAGGTTTTGACCAAATTGTTAATTATTTTTCCGCAGACTTACTACAAGTCGGGCCGAATGATGGTCAAGTTGGCCGAGTCTATTGGCCGACTGGTGATGGCCGGACGGGACTTCACCCGATTGGCCGCTTATACTACTCGAGTGAACCAACTGATCAATACTATAGAGAAGTCTGTTTCATATCTTCATAACAATTGTCTGAATGTCTAAACAATTATTTCATTCAGTACTCGAATCACAACTAATGCCAACAAAACTTCAAATTCTGTTTCCGGAGAAACAATTTCGCGGACATTAATACCGGGCGCGGGTGTCGTCCAGACCTGCGACCCCAGAGATCCTCTAATACAGTTCAATGACGTTCCTCTCTGTACCCCCAATGGCGACCTTCTGGTCCATTCGATTAACTTCACTATAAGGAAAGGTCAGAACATAATCATAACCGGACCCAATGGCAGCGGTAAAAGTTCGCTGTTCCGTCTTCTGGGTGACCTCTGGCCCCTATACGGGGGACGGCTCGTTAAACCTCCGAGCAATCGGCTCTTCTACATCCCTCAGCGCCCATATATGGCTTTAGGTTTGCTTTCTATCAATAATTAACTCAATTATAATATAGTCGAACGGTTGGACTTCAGGCACATTCCGAGATCAGGTCATATACCCGGACTCTTCCGAAGATATGTACAAAAAAGGCATTTCTGACAACGATTTGTTAGAATACTTGAAAATTGTGAGTAATGTTGAGTTTGTGGCAGAAAATCAATCAATTCATTGGAAATTAGGTTCAAATCGAGTATTTAGTCCAACGCGAGGCTTGGGATTCGGTGCAGGACTGGCACGACGTACTCAGTGGGGGTGAAAAACAAAGGATAGCTCTGGCCAGGTATGACAATTCAGACTATCAGTGCCAGTAATCTATTTGAATGAAAACAATAATATTATTATATTTCAGACTTTTATACCACAAACCACTGTTCGCTGTATTAGACGAATGCACTTCAGCTGTAAGTACTTTACTATACAATTATACGACCGGCCAAACAAACGAGGCTCGAGTCTAACGCAACGCAAATTCAATGGAAATTTTAATTTGTGTGCCGGCGCAGCGCCTATAGTAGTGTCGCAGCCCTGTCTCTACAGCGAAACCCGCTATTTTATATTTGAGCAAGGCACAATGACAAATTGACATTGCTACAAAAGTATTTGTTTCTGAAAAGGCTGCGTATATTTGCTTGTTTGAAAATTGCATTTTGCATCAGGATTATTTTGCATTGCATTTATCACTAGTATTGAAGGAACAGATGATTTGTGTAATATTTGTGCGAGAATTGCAAACTATAGACGCGATTGTATTATAGCGTAAATGATATTTCAAAACATTTATTTCATTTGTTTAATCACTTCAATTGATCCCAAGGTATCCATTGATGTCGAGAAAGACATTTACAGGCAGTGAGTGAACTGAGAAATGATTTAATGATTTGTTGACTAATTGTAATAATTTCTAATCGATTGCAAGTCTGACCGAATCGGTTGAGTGCTCTCTACTGAGTGTTACGCATAGAGTGAAACAATTACAACAATACCATCACTTCATCTTAGAGTCAGTTTTCGACCAATTATTTGAAATCAAATTCAATTGAATTCTATTTGAATCCAAAATCCAATGACAGGTTCGACGGCTGCGGAGGAATGACTTTCAAAGCACTGTTAGATGAAGAGTCTGTTGTCGTATAACTCATATAAAGCTGTGATAAATATGTTTTATATAGAACTTCATTCAATCTCTGCTCCTATAATACCCCTGAGTTGGCCCGTTTGGCCGCCTCTGGGCCTCTGGATTGCACCTATATTTTAATGATTTGTTTTATAGAAAATTCAGATTTTATTATAATTTTATGAAATTTTTATTCAATAAAAATGGTTTTGGTTTTCAAGTGTTTAATAAAGAATTGATATTCACTTAAATTGCTTACACATTATGTCAGTCTTCGGCTCAGTTTGCGGTATCTTTTGGAAAATGTGTACTAAATGTGTGACCACTGACTCCATATCCCGAGCATTTCTGCAATATTGAGACACTGGTCATTTTGTGGACACATTTACACCAATCAATAAATTAGGATTCAATTGCTTTTAGAAAAAGTCAATTTTCGAAGATTTTGAATCCAAGTCATTCATATTCCTGTAGTATTGCATACAATCCTGAAATCATTTGTGAAAAATATTAAATCATTTCAATAATTGAAAAGTAATTTCAGAAAATTTGGTTCAGAATCACTGGAAATGCTAACAAGCAAGTTACTACCGGTAATGATTTACAATTTAGCCAGGAGTTCTGGACCAGGACACTCAAGGGTAATACTGTTGGCCATTAGTTTCACATTAATTACTTTCAATTGAATTCTTATCGAAGTCTATATTTTGTTTGAACTCTAAAAACTCTGCATTCATTTCAAATATAACTCGAGTTTTCAAAAATTAATATCTGGGTCAATGTCTCAGTGCATATAAAGTAGAGTACAGTAATATAGACTTAAGTTGAGTCAATCAGAGGTGTTATCTATTATCGAGTGAATATACAGATAGAGAGACAGACAGTACGCAAGACTCAGGTATTGGATAGAGTGTCGACAGTTGTTAAACAAACAGATGTTTCGGTTGTTTTAATTTATTCAATGAATGCACAAAACAATCGACAGTTTGACTGAATTAAACACTAATTTAAATATATGTTCAATACATGAAAGCATCGCTTTATTGGTCCAATTGATCCACAAATGGTCAACATTTTCATCAAATTCTTATATAAACTAAAATGAGTTGACTTTCGAGCTATCAATCAGTGAATCGATTCATTCAAATAATAATTTGTTCAATGGTTTGGATGTAAATGTCGGTCCAATTCACACCACAATTGAATTATATTAATAATAATAATAGAAATGAAATCCAATTCATTGATGTCTCGCAACAATCGGATGAATCGGTTCTTGTTTTGCAGATACAGTTGTTTCGACAAACTCTTCGTCACTGCCTTCCGAACCATTGGATTAATTCTAATCTATTACTGCTTTTCCATTGGAATCACTTTCTATCAGAAATGGTTTATTAAAGTAATCATTCGTTCATTCATTCAATTAACGTAATGTCAATACTTGTTATAACTTTGATATATTACCTGTCCTTCCGGTCCCTTCTCTCAGAAATATCACTACCCGTTAAGTGTAGTCACGTGTCATATGATTATCAAACTAATGATCGCATCGTTTCTGCGCTTTATTTCCAAATCAATTAGCGGTAAATCAATTGAATCCTTAATTGCAATGCATTTTAGTTGTAATCAAATGAAATGACTTCATGTCTGCGCCCATAGGAGTGCCGCGAATATCACTTTCATGGCAGGAGAACGTCCGCAAACTGTCGGCCACCGGCATCGCCAGTGCCCTCGACATAGGCTTTTCCAACTGGAGCTTCGAATTCATCACTATATCCCTGTACACTATGTAAGCCCAGTGTTCTTACATTCTCTCTTATGTTCACAATTACTATCTTATAATCGATTTTTACTTTAACTCAATTGGCGTTCATTACAAAAATGATTATTAATTGCTCTGTTGTGTTGTGGGCCCGGGTATGGACTCAGGACCAAAAGCACATGCATTGTCTTCATTCTCATGTTTGCCATTCTCTTCGATCTCGAAAAAAAGGTTTGAATTTATAATTGTTTGCCAACTATTGGACAGAAAGTTCTGAAACAAACTTTTGGTATTCATTTTCGCAGAGATTTTCGCTCATAATTGTGGTCTCATTGATATCGAGCGGACTTTTTATGTTTACCTATCATTCGACTCAATTTCAAATACAAGGCTTTCTATTAGTAATGAGCGCTTCGTTATTGGGTATGAAATTAAACTAACTGTTCGGATGAGTCCAACACTTAATGTTTGCTTTGAATGTCAGGCGGTTTGCGTTGGACTCTATCACAGCTCGTAATGCAACGCAAAGAAGTCGGTATGAAATCAATGAACACTTTAATCGATTTTTACTCTAAAATATAGCTCTTATTCACGGATTCACTCTTTGTATTCAATTCTAATGATTGCTAAATAGTATTCAAACGGAAATGCTTTCAATGCTTGCAATGAGTTCTAATCGAGTGCTTTACCGTTTGCACAGTTAGATTCGTACTTATAATCAACTAAACATTGTGGTGCCAGTGCTCCAGTATATGAGTCGCACTGTTAGGACATTGTAGCCATAGGGCTGATGAAAGAAGTATGTGCTCAGCACTGATCACCAATTCATATAAATTTATATAAAATGAGTCAAAAATATATTCTTATATAATATTAATATTTGTAAAGCAATTCATATTAAAAGTCTGTACTCAGGATCACATGGATAATAGTGCTTAAAGTTTAGCCAAGCCTTAAACCATAAGCCCATTCCGTATCAATAAAATTTTAATGCATATTCACTCAAAATTAGCCTCGGGTTAAAATTTCATGAATATTACAATTTGATAAATAAATAATAATTCTTATTGTCATTAATCAGTCAATGAATGCGAAAATGATTTATTGCTTATATTCTGTACATTCAATAAGCGACGGGTTATTTATGAATGATTTGATAATTTCAGAGTAGTTACGATACACTATACCTGTCTGTCTGTTATATACTTATCAAAAATATAAATTAGCTACATATTGACCTTGAACAACACTATATCTTGAACAATTCAGTATATTTTTAATCCAAATGCTTAGAAAATGCTATTTCCTTTAGTTTTAAATCATAACTAAATCTGATTACTGAATGCCACAATTTTGATCCGTCTCATTGTCCTCATGTTTAACATAATTGCTTAACATTTCTTTAATGACACGAAAGATACAAAATATTATAAAATCAAATGATTTATAAATTAACTAAAAAACAGTTTCATTGCGTATATAAAGGACTAATAATTAAACATTAATTAACTCATAAATTGCGACAATTTTACGAATACTGTATGTTTCGGTTGATTGTGTTTCCTGTAATTACACAGGGATTGCAATAATTCTAATTATTTCATATATTTCAGTCATATAAGCATTAAATCATTTATATAATGCATAAGAAGTATAATTAAGACGGGGTTTAAGAAATTGATTCACTTATACTAAATAACAAGGCTGATAGCAGAATTACTTTAACTCCGCTTCGTAGAATATTGATTGATACAGATTTATAGTTTCAGCTACCAAGGATAGTTGGAGAAAATTATCTTTAAGTTTCTTTAAATTCTATCATTAACCCGAAGAGGCCTTTAATTGTCGCTTAAGCATAACCCGCTTGAATTTTCCTCAGCTTATCAGCCTTTCCCAGCCATTCCCCAGCATTTCCTAGCCTTTCGCAGCCATTTTCAAGCCTTTATCAGCCATTTTCTAGCCTATCTCAGCCATTTCCAAGACTTTCTCAGCCATTTCCTAGCCTTTCTCAGCTATTTCCTAGCCTTTCTCAGCCATTCCAAGCCTTTATCAGCTATTTCCTAGCCTTTCTCAGCCATTTCCTAGCCTTTCTCAGCCATCTCCTAGCCTTTCGCAGCCATTTCCTTTATCAGCCATTTTCTAGCCTTTCTTAGCCATTTTCTAGCCTTTCTCAGCCATTTCCTAGCCTTTCTCAGCCATTTTCCAGCCTTTCTCAGCCATTTCCCAGCCTTTCCCAGCCATTTCATAGCCTTAATCAGCTATTTCCCAGCCTTTCTCAGCAATTTCCCAGCCTATCTCAGCCATTTCCTAGCCTTTCTCAACCATTTCCCTGCCTTTTTCAGCGATTTCCCTGCCTTTTTCAGCCTTTTCCTGCTTTTTCAGCCATTTCCCTGCCTTTTTCAGCCTTTCCCTTCTTTTTCAGCTATTTCCCTACCCTTTTCAGCAATTTCCCTGCCTTTTCAGCCTATCCCGTTGTTAGCAAAGGACTTTCTCAGCAATTTCCAAGCCTTTTTCAGCCTATCCCGTTGTTAGTAAAGGACTTTCTCAGCAATTTCCCACCTCTTTTCAGCCTATCTCGTTGTTAGTAAAGGACTTTTCTTCCAGGCCCTCCCTTCCTCTTTTCTATCGGGGGGGTGGGGTGGGGGTTTGGCGATCGGCGACAAAACTATATACTCCTTTTTCCTTCGGAGCGGAGTTAAAAAACCCAATGAATTGAGACCTGAAATAGGGGTCCACAGTTCGAACAAAAAGAATACCCCAATCGATCAAAAAATAAACAAGTGAATCTAATTTTGATTAATTTAGACTTGGTTGAAAATAAACAAATTAATAGTGAATCAGGATAAACTGGCTATGTTCACTGTGTGTTTAGAATAGCGCTAGAACCTATACAAAAAAACTTGTTTATTTTGTCTTTAACTCAAATTGTGAATCAATTTGGCCCTGCTCCTTTGCACATCTCTACCCGGTTGTATTTCAATTTATACTATAATGTATCCAATTTTCTATTAGTCATAAATTGTTTGAATATTTATTTACAGCAATTCATTAGTAGTTCTTATCATTCATTCAATGGATTACTTTTAAACTTTTCATTACATAATCAAAAATATATAAATTCCTCCGCAAAACAATCCGGTTGTCACTCAATATCATATGAGTTTTATCCTACTCAAAGCACAGGTACATTATTGAATAATGATTATTCTATAGTTTTGAATCAACTTATTCTGTACAGAATTACGTTATTTATTCTACAACTGGTTATTGGGTTCAAAATCAGGTTAAAAATGATATTCTTTGGAATGTTGTTCACTAAAAGCCTTTTTAAATCAATACATCGTCTCATTACGTATATAAACAGTACTAAACCTTCGAAATGAAAATCCTATGTAATTCATACTATTAATATTCTACACATTTATAGTACAGTACAAATAGGACGAATAATACAAATAATAGCAATACTAATGAGTCTAATGACTCGATACTGACTGACCGGTCACTGGATTCGAAGTC
>JAQIWA010001275.1:0-19703 GCA_034693305.1 Eueremaeus valkanovi | reverse complement strand
TACTAACCCCCAATGGAGTCAATTCGTTAGACTTGAAATAAGTCAATATCCAGTCGGGGGTCGAATCAGACACATATTGCGAATACGTTCTGAGGTTTTCGTAATACTTATAAACTTTTTCGCGGATTTTCACTTATATCTGCCCTTGATAATAAAGACGATTTATGAAGACAGCCACCAGGGTCAATTGATGTTTGCCATATTGAACGTTTTAGGCCATAATATGTTCAATTTCTTCTTAATTGCCTTGGATTTTAGGAATCGATCCTATGTTAACCCTCCACTTATACAACCACAAGTGCCTGAAGGATCACAAGCAGCTGATGCAGGATAGCATCAGGATAATATTTACTAAATTCTGAACTTATTTTTTTAATTTTATATAAAATAATTGAAAACTGTATTTGAATTAAAACTAAACTCATATCTCATTTAAATTGTTTAAACGTTTATTTCATTCGCATAAGTATTCTATGCCTTAACTTAAGTCAGACTTAGAATTGAAATTCAAATACAATTATGTACTGAAAAAATGGGAATATTTTCTAAAATAATATATTCGTTGACCTAATGTACAGAAAATATTATATGAAATATTTGAATTTCTGGTCAGTGCACTATAGCTACATTAAGACTAGGCAGACCTCGTCACTACATTGTAGATGACTAATGTGATAAAACTCATAAAGAAGACTAATCCGGGATCTTCTGTTTCTGACATTAATTGATAGGAATTTGTTTTAATTTTAAAATCAATTATTGAAAGTAACCAAACATTGGCTATATTTTCAACCTTCAAATCTATTCTGGGTTTAGTTTAACAAATCAATAATCGTAGGGATGGCCAATGGGGGGGGGTATAGCAAAAATACCCCCTAGGTTTTGAAATGGCCATTTTGAAGTGGCCTTTTTCCGATGAGTTTTCGACCCCCCACTATGTTGGCGAAAAATAGTGGGCCAAATCCGTTGAGTTTGAACCCCTCCTCACATTTTGGGGAAAATCCGCCATTTTACCTCCTTCTATACCCCTAAGGTTTGCCGAGCGGTAGTATAGCTATTCAGCGCAGGTGACAGTCATTTAGCAATAAAATAATTAAAATTGACCCGGACTACACCACAATCCTCACCCAATTATTAATAGGAATGAAACGAACTGTAAATCGACTCTCAAATCGCGTAAAACTCGACTGAAGTTTGAATTATTTTATTCAATGAATGAAAATATTTTATAAACTATTTCTAAATATTGTCTGAATTACAGAATAAGTCAGAAGTGATGGCAAACAAAATGTTTCATTCAATGCCTTATGTCTTATGTCTGACAGCAGTTTTGACACCAATTATTGCGTCGAATGAGAGTCAGAAACAGTATGTCTTACCGAAGGTTATGATCGAAATGACCAAAAATGAGCCCAAAATTCAGGCCAAGGAATGCGATAATCGATTCCAACCGATATCTGTGTTTATCCATTCGGCCGGTCATTCGACCGGTAAGTATTACGACAAAAGACAATCGACAAGAGATACCTGGGTTACGGATGTGAAGAGACTCGGCATTAGTGTCTATGATCGCATTGAATGGCAATAATAATAGTATTGAAGAAAAATTGAGAGAAGAGTCGGAAAAATATTCAGATATTCTTGTGTTCGGATTCAAAGACAGTTACTATAATCTGACTCTAAAAGCGATTTCAATCCTTCGTTGGATTCAGAAGTACTGCAAAGAATCGAAATATATTCTGAAAACAGACGACGACGTTGTGGTCAACCCATTCCTATTAGTGCAGAGAATCAAAGAATTCAAGTCAGGAATCAGTGGATGGGTTTGGAGGAACCATAGGCCATCCAGAGATCCGACTAATAAGCACTATATGCCCTGGGAGTACTGGCCGAACGAGACTTTCCCCGACTTCGTATTGGGTCCGGCATATTTGATGACCACTGATATTGTCGGTAAACTCATCCACACAATCGACACCTACACGGGGTACTACCTGTTCCACGAGGACGCGCTAATCACTGGAGTAATTGCTTCGGAAGCAGGGATTAAGCGCTACAACAGTTCACTGATCAGAGGTGACTACGACTGTAAGGATCCGTTAATTTTTGTCTATATTAGTGCCAAACATCGAAACATTAAAAATAAAATAAATTATTAATAAGAATATGGACTAAAAAGGTTGCCCTTCTCTCCCCTCTCGTCATCCCTGATATTAACGGAACAATTGGTCTCATATTCAATAAATCATTTATTTAACTCTCATTTTAATGGTATATACAATCAAAATATGATATTTTTAAACATTTTTTTGTTTCAATTAAATAATAATTATTTGAATTTTTCTTAAATAACTAACAAAACTATTACTAAATTATTGCAATATTTACACAAATCCTATATATTTTGCTTCAGTTTTCAGGTATTCTTGTCATCAGTTATACAATGAATAGAAGAGAAAAAAATATATAAATTATTTTGTAATTTGTATTCAAAACATGAGTTTAAATAAAATTGAATTTAAATATAATTTTTTTGATTCACTTAATGATTAAAAAAAAGATAATTTCAAACAATTAGTTATAAAATAATCTTAAAATTAGGCCTAAAATAGAAAAAAAATCACAAAATTTATCGCTTATTCCCTGAATAGGAAATAAAAGTATCGAATGTCTGACAAAATTTCAATTAATTTCAAAACAATTTTAAATTAAAAGCAAATTAAAAAAAACAGAAAAAATCTTTTAAAAAACAATGTCATAAATGGCACACAATTTTCAGTTAAACTAATGTCTAATCTATCGGTAAAATCACAAAAAAAATTACAAAAAAAAAACGATTAAAAGCATTAGTAGTAAAAAAAAACTAAATTTTTTCGAATATTTTATTATTAAAATAATCATAAAAATCAAAAAAAAAATAAAATAAAATTATAATCGAATTGATTTAAACAATTAAAATAATAATAAAAAAAAGAGAGAAAAAAAATACTATTTTTCTTATAATTATGTAAAAAAAAAGTTTTAAATAATTAGTATTTATTTTGAGTTCAATTCAAACAATAATTTGTATTTTGTTTTGTGTTTGCATTTGTATAACAAGTATTGAATCACTAATAATAATAATAATAATAATTGTAATAAATTAATAGCTATTTTCATGTCCGGCCAATATATACAGATTAGTCGGTGAGTTCGGTTCGTTCGTAGGCCTGGACTCTAAGACGACGATCCTATCGAAGCCCAAGAGCTTGAAGTCTCTGCTTTGGTCATTGATTTCCTGTACGACTTCGTTGTTTTTGAAGGACCGGCCCTGCATTCCGTGCGAGTGGAACGCCAATACTGAGTCGGTTAGACATACTGTTCCCCAAAGCAGAAGCAAATTATCAGAATTAGTATTAGAATTAAAAACATTCAAATCAAATGACATAGATATGTATCATTCGCATATATGCAGGGGTTTGGCTCAAGTGGCCAGTTAGGTTTTACCGATGATTCGGCTGATGTCGGGTTAATTTTTAATTGAAAACTTTTGGTTTTTTTTTGTGTAGAAATCAATAGTTTTTCTGTATTTTTGATCCAAATTTTGTTGATTTCTCAGAAATTTTACTCAAATTTACAGAATTTTATTGAAATGTTTGCAAATGCTGTTTGAAAACCTTGAACATAGTGGCACTCTTGCACATCTCTAACTAAAATAATAATTTGTTATTTCTATTCAATGCATAGATTTTGGAGAATATAATGAAATATTTTATAGACTTTACCGACAGATCTGATGTAAAATAATGATAGATTGGATCGGATTGTATGCTAAGTATCCATAAGAATAATAAACAGTAAAAACAGATATTATTGTTATTTTCAACGACAATATGATTAATGGCTTTATTTTCAATGACTGTCAGAAACTTATGTTTTATACAGAAAAGTCTTTAACTCATAGCTTAAAACATAACTTAAGTTATGCTATAAATAGATTCGGATTAGAATTGTATTCAAATTAGGATTTTTTTAGTGCTCTTCAGATGAAAAATGAGATTTTCTTATGATATAAAACATATTATAAATCAAAACTATACTCTATTTGTATAAAAAAAAACGAAATAATTAATAGAAAATTAAATAAAAATATCTTATAATAAGGAAATGATTTGTTTGTTTTAATTGACAGAAAAAAGGCATTGAATTTATGACACAAAACATATGCAAAAAAAATTATATTCCATACAATTAGTCATTCATTTAAATTCATATACAAAGCAAAGAATAGAAAAGTTCTGAAGAATTTAAGAACAAAATCACTTTTTCTTATTCACTAAACGGCTATAAATTGCTATTAAATCAAAAAAATATATAAAATTTATTGGTTTTCAAAACTAATTACAATATTATGGGAAAAATTAATTAATATAAAAGAAAAAAAACTGAATTATTATATAATTTATTAGATAGAAAAACGCAAAAAAATAAATCTAACCTTAAAAACTAAAAACAATACCAAATAAGAAAAAAAATCAAAACTAAAATCAGACCAAAAATTATGAATAAATTATTAATAAACCAATTAATCAGACAATTGATATAAAAGCTGACATTAAATACAAATTCAAATATTATTCAAAATCTAATGCATTGAATAGTAATTAACGAAAAAAAAGGATTTATACTTCAAATCGAAAAAACTTAAACATTTTTAAAACTCTCTGAATATTCACTAATTTTTACGTAAAAAGTGTTTTAAATAACTTTTTTAAAAATAAATATTTTTATAATAATTTCTATTGAATTGATAGATCAGTCGATTCAGTCGAGTGTATGTTTGTTTGACCTGACCTTAAGCTCAATTTAAAATAACATATAAACAGATAATTATAGGAACTCTTTGACTCTGAAAACAGTGTTATTTGTATGGAATTGAAGCCAATTTCGATCTGAAATCTATTTGTATAACAAATTAGTTGTAATAATGACATACCTATTGACTCGACTTTGAAGTCAAAATGCAGTTCTGCCGGTTGTTTCCGACTGGACTTGAGTTTTCCCTGAAGAGTGACTAACTTTACACAATCTAATTGCGAAGAAAAATAATACAAAAAAATAATAATAAATATATTATTAATTATTAACAAAATATTTAGAAAATAAAAATTTAAATAAATATAATTGAAGTAAAGGTCGAATAAGTTTTAATTTAATCCGAATTATAGAGAAATAATTGAATTATTGGTCAATAAAGTGATACACAATTCAAAAAATAATGAAAAAAAAATATATAACTTATGGCCAAAAAAACTAAATATAAATCAAAAATAAAAACAATAAATAAATAATAAATTAAAATAAGAGAAAAAAAATCCAAAAACTTAATGAATCAAAAGTTCACTGAACCTAACAGAGCATCCGAAGAGATAGCGAACAGAATTGTGCGAAAAAATAAAAGTAAAGAAACAAAAAAAAACAAAAGAATAAAACGGAATAAAATTCAAACTTAAATAAACAGATAATAAGAGTAAAAGTCTATCCAATTGTTTGGAGAATAAGAAGAAAAATGAGTTTAAAAATCACAATAAGAATAATAAATATAGAAATAGCGGAAAGAGTTGTCGAAATCTGAATCTAAAAACAGACTTAAAATATAATTAATTATAGTTTAGATTTATAGCACACTTACTATCATAACAGACAAGAATAGTATCCTTTTCCAACTGAGTAACGCTAATGATATCGATTGAGTCGTGTTTTGGAATAACAGTTTCGGTTCCGTCGCCGAACTGGTCGTCCGCGTCGTTGAACCAACTGGTGCTCGAATTTAGATTGATCATATTTAACTGCAGGTGGCCGACCGTGTCGTACGCCTTGCGCACACCTATACACAGCATCGGGTACTCTAAGTCCGGGGTTATTATCATTTCGAACACAGTTAGCTTCGATGGCAGATAGAACTCGAATTGCTGTCCAATAGAAGACAATTCAAGTTATTTGAGCATATATTCGAAAAATTACCTTGCAAATAGGAATGATCAGGTTCATAGAGGATACATAACTGTGCAAAGTGGGTCAGGGGGTAAAGCCGATAGAGAGCTGACCGGTGTTTATAACAACTGAATGCTATTTAATGGGATTTAACTAATTTGTTGGGTAAGTAACTCATTGGACTTTCTCTCTGGTTGTAACCCCTGGCCATCGCTGATTAATAAACAATTTTTTGAGTGCACTATAAGTATAGCGAAAAAATATATTTCCGAAACTATTTGATCATTCGATCGACTCTTTTGCTGAACAATCAAACGACAAATTAAGTTCACTGTCAGAGCTGTCGCAAAGAATTCTGAGCACAGAATATACAGAATATTCTATTAAACAAATACATTATAACTATTATTCTTATCTCAAAATTCTTAATAAATAAATAAATAATTAATTGAAAAGAACTTAAGATTAATAACCCATTTATAAGCCTGTAATCAAAAAGGGTTGTCGGTATCGGAGCGGAACTACACTAAACAATAACTGAAGACAACTCGTTATAATGAACACAAAACATAATTTAGAAAATAGATGTGAAATAAGACTCACTTTTAATAACATAAACTTATTTAACGGGTTATACCACTGCATAAGGAATATGCCGTTAGGTGTGGCGCCGCACAGGTATTTGTAGCCGTTGTACGGATTGCGGCCGACACAGCACTTGGCACAGCCCTTAGTGTCGGCCACTTTGTTGGTGGCGATGAACTTGCGAGGCATCAGCCGTTCGGGTATTCTGTTGATCATTGAGTCGACGGGAAGACCGAATGAGACGTTTTTCTTCGAATGCAAAAGCATTAAGTCGTGTCTATACAGGTAAGCAGTTTTGCCCGACAGCGACATCAATACGTTCTTTATAACGAACAGCCAAATCGTTTTGCGCGGATATAACTGATCGATAGTCGCGTCGTGTAATTCGTTCAGATTTAGATCATATATGCCTTCATCACAGCCTAATCGCCAGGTATGGTATGGTATGGTATGGTATGGTATGAAGCAATCAATCAAAACATAAATTTTTTTATAAGCCTTTCGTAACTTAAATCAAATATAAAAATAATTCTTATCTCTAATCAGAAAAAAAAATATTCAATACTTTTCAAACACTAATTAAAAACAGTTTTTGAATGCATTGGAAATAAAAATATTTAATTTTCTTTTTAATTAATTATTTAATAATTAATTAAAGGATTAATTTGTTTTCAAAAGGGGAACAGTATGTATACCTAAGAGAATGTGCTGGTCGTGAGTGTCCGGGTGTATCCAACTCGCGGAACAGTTGATCTTAAGCGGACACTCGTTAAAGACCTTTGAAAAGCAGGCGCCCATATGTACTTTGGGTGTCGGCGGCAGACCATTGATGGCCTGTGGGGGTGAGTTTTGTGCGCCGGCAATGTTCAACTTCTTGTGCCGATCCCTACGCCTGGGCGGCGCTTCTGGTGGTTGCGATTCGTTGTCTTCATTTGTTTTATCACTGAAACCATTATTTGAGGTATTGTTCTCTCCATTAGTCGACTGCTGACTATTATTGCCGTTAACTAAGGGCGTGGATGGAGGGGTCGAGTACTCCTCATCATCGATATGGACTAACTCTATTGGTATTGACTGCGTCTCACTTTCATTGCACACTTCGCCTAATAATTGGTCCTAAGTTTGGGTTTAAAACAGAAAACAATTGATTATTCATTTCATCACTTCTTATAAACAACTAAATTAGTAAATAGTAGTCATCAGGAATGTGCACAGGGAGGGTATGGTCAATATACGACATAAAACTACCCTCTCTACCCATTGATTGCTCTTAACTACAAATTAAAAATGATTTCGAAACTCAAATGAGTTTATACTTTAATAACTCTTAAGAAATATTAAATTAAAACTTATTTATCGTTTGTGTAAAGAATTTCGAGCAATAAATCATAACTGAAATAATAATTCATTCAAATGTCACACAAAATAATAAAAATAATATTTTATTTTTGTTTTGTTCTTATCATTAGATAAATGATAAGACTATAAGAAAAATGCAAATAAAATGTTAAACAAAAACAAATCATACGATTTAATTGCATACCAATACTGAACAGTCAATTAGTGGCTTTGAAAATAACTGATTCAAGACATCAGTTGTCGTCGAAGATAAATCAGTAGATAATAAATGACAGGAAAAGTCAATATATTATACAAATCAAAAGTTCATTCAATTCTATTCTTCCGATAAAAATCAATATATAAATGAAAATAAATGCGAGAAAAGGCAACGAATTGCTGTCAAACGTCAAAATTGGAGACAATTTTTTTTATCATTAAAATATTTGACTACAAATCTAACGACAAAAAAGTGTAATAAAAATAATCAAATGAATAAACTGTTGAAACATTCGATTGATTTATAATTAGTATAAAAAAAAATAAAATTTCAATTTATTTGAATTTCTATTCAAATAAATGATTTAAAGCCACAAAAATAGGCAAAGAATTCAAACACTTTTAAGACAAAAAACTATAATAAATCAAAATTAAGTCCAAAAAATAGATTGAAAGACAGAACTAAACCCACAAAACAACTAAACCCTAAAAATTGCATAAAAATTATGAAACAAATAATTATAAAAATTCCTTAAAGTAATAAAAAAAATTGATATTTAGACGGAATGGCATTCATAGACAATATAAAAAACTATTACTTAATAATAGACTAAAAAAAATCTAAATTACATTTTAATGATAGGTTAAGAAGAATAGGAAGAAATGCTTACAACTGTATTGACACTCCAATTAATGAACTCATCTGAAGAAGAATAAGAAGCAGTTCTACTGCTATTCAGATTTGTGTTTATAATTGGCTTAAAATTATTATTATTATTGACATAACTATTATTATTCAGTAGTATTTGTGTTCGGCTTTTGTTGTCCAGTAATTGTCTGCTGGAATAGTGCGGCGGCGGCACAAGCGGCTGACTGGCCGGCACCTTAGCCGCAGCACAAGTATCGAACAACTTTCCGGCACCGATGCTCTGACCGATGACCGGATGCTGCGGAGGTCTGACCCGGTTTGAGCTGCGGCCGAGAACAGGGCTCATATGTATGGCCTGTTCTACTGCCGCCTGCATTTGTCTTCCTCTGCGCCCAAACGGCACAGACTTATTAACTCTGTCCCAACCGAGTGGCAGCTTTGCATACCGTGAGAGGGTTTGGGTGTTTGAGGGTTAGAATCAGTTCAAATAAAATTAATATTTAACTCAATTTTTAATACAAAATATTTGTAATATTTGCGTCAAAAGCGTTAATCATATTTGAAAACATATTTTTGTTTCAGTAATTATTTTTTTTTGCTGTAAATTATTATTATTTTTCTGTTTATTTATTTAACTCTTATTTTACTCAATATTTAATTCGTTTATTACTCTATTATTTCTGTTGTTTTTTCTCTCATTTTATTGTTTTATTCTTTATTTGAATGAATTATTATTATTATTATAAATATTCTCTAATCTGGCTCTGAGTGAAAGGAAATGAACTAATTTTTTGTGTCGCACCATTGGGTATATATGTATTTGGAAAGACATTGAAAAAAATAAATATTACTTCGAATTGAGATCAAAATGTATATTAAAATTCATAAATCTTTTTATGGTTTTTCGCCTTTCGTTTCAATCATTTCATAGATTTTTTTTCACTCGTATTATAAATGCTTTTATTTTAGCCTTAATTGCACTTAAATTCTGGCAATAATTTCTGAACTTTTCCCTAAACTTGACTTAAAAAATGGAATTCTTATTAAAAAAAATAAAAATAATTAAATAAAATAAAAAACAAATATTACTTTCAATGGAGATCCGAATAATGGTTCGATTGGAAGGGTTTGTCTGCAAAATAGAAAAAAATTCAAACAAATTATTAGAAAAATGAACAAAAAATCAAATAAATCATAAAAAATAGAATAAAAATAAAAAATGAAAAAACATTAAACAAAAAAAATAATTAATTGCATTCAAAAAAAATCTGACCAAAAGTGCGAATAAGACATACAAAGAGAGGAAACATATAATAAAAAAAAGAGAGCAAAGAATCAAAAGCATAGACAGAACTGACAGTTAAGATGTGACAGAAAAAGGGCTAAACATAAGGAAAATACATATTATTTGTTAGGAATTTGTCATCGATTTAGAGATTCAGTTGTCTTATGGCAAACACATGCTTACTGTGAAGAGTAGAGGCGTAACGCTTTGTCCAGTGCTTGCAGACTGTCCTCATGACCACTGGAATGGATGGAGAAATACAGTAAGGATTTCGTGTGAGAAGAGGATTACATGACTTGAAAGCTATTTATTATTTATTTTCATTCTTTCATTACAAGTGAAGCAAAAGTTTTTTGTTCTCAGATTTAATAATAATAATAATGAAAATCTGTTTTATATGACTGTTTCAGACATGCATTCAATAGGAAAATATGCTTTTTTTTAATAAAAATAATGATAAGAATTCTGTTTTTATTATTCTTTAATCTTACCGTTGAAGTAGCTCTTCGTCAACGATTTCAAGTAGAGATCTGTCATTTTTGGTGGCAATAAATGAGACAATAATATAAAGAATTTTTTTTAATTAATTGTTCACACAATTCATTAGTAATAGTAATAATGAAAACGAATTAAAAGAATAATATAAAAGAGAGAAAAAACTAATTACTATTATCTCTATTAAAATAATAATAATTTCATTGTTTGTTTCAAATGTGCTCTGAATTTAAATAATTATAATTTATATTAAAGTTAAACAAAACAAGAAATAAAACTAATTCTAAACTTAAATCCGGTTTCAGATAAAGAAATTCAAATAAAAGTATTTTTTAATATAATTAAAAATATATTTAAATACGAATCAGTTGATTGAGTCGGGGATATCCAAGAGCTCAAAAGTAAGGAATTATTAAACAGGTCAATTAGGCTGATTATATTCACAAAATTACCCAGTTAACTTCTAACCTATCTATTTGATTACTAACCTAGCTTGCACATCTCTACAATTGAGTGACAACTTAATTATAATTCTCTTTTTTAATGTAATTAATAATTATCTTAATTGTCATTGTTATTCAGATGATCAAGCTCAAATAGTTTAGCCTAAAGGAGATATAAGCGAAAGGCTTAACTATATATCTCACAGAACACAAGAATCGAAGCATTTCCGAGCGAATATTGATCCCTGGGCGGCTAACTCTAAATTATACCCCTTGTGCCCCATTGACCCTTACAGGCCTTATTGTTATAAATAGAACTGAATCTTAAAAAATGTGTTGAAATAAAAACCCATTATTTTGTAAGTTTAGCAGAAATTTAGGGGAATTTTCACATAAAAACTAGCACTGATTATAAGATAAAAATTCTATTCCGACACATATTATATGCGATAACAGAATATAAAAACATTTTTCTTGTGTATAATAAAGAAGAAAAAAAATCAGATAATATCTACGTAACTATTGTCAGCAGCGAATAATTTTTCACTAAAAATAACCTTTTAATGCAATTTTAAAGCCTTAGTCGTAATTAAGTGTATAATAAAAAATAATAAAAAATTGAATGAAATTATAATAAACAGAAAATATTTCCTCCAATTGTTAAACAATTTTTAATTTCATACTAACCTTCGACGTCGTTGTCGACTATAATTGCGTTTTTTTTTTGAGTTATCAGTCAAATACAGCAAAAGTTGTGTTAAAATAGAGGCAGAGATTAAGTGAGAGAAAGAGAGAGAAAAACAGAAAAAATAAAGAATTATTAGAAATAAATCAGTTATTGATTGAAAAAAACTGAATAATAATAAAAGTGTATATAATATGCGATAAAATATTATATTTTTTTCCCAATCAGTGACTCATAGACTCATAAAAATCTGTGACTCAGAGAACCAGATTTGAGAGACAGAAGAAGAGACAAAAATTTTTGCTTTTTTTTTCTTATTCTTTACTTTTTTTTTCTCTTTTATGTTATTCTATCCTCTCTTTCGTGTAATCATTAGTTTTAGAGACAGAATAATGAATATATATTTTTTTATGGAACACCATCTGAATGTAGCAAAGCTACTGTTCCTCTACTTTTGACCTGTCATGCATGACATCGACATTAACAACAATTAAAGGGTTATTGAAATCATTATTCGATTCAATTCTCACATTCGCTCTACACTTCTCTACTCTATATTCACAATGAGTTCTCTGTTTTTTGTAATCAAAATATATTATAATATTTTTGTTCTCTCTTTAGGCAAACCATTAGTTTAATTGTAATAATGAAAGGAAACTATATTTTTATCTTTTTCTTCTCAATTGTCTGTTTCTGAAAACGTAATCATTCATTGAATAGTATTTTTTTGTACTCTTTTCTAATATACAGTCAAATCATTTCTGTAATGATTTTAATCGCTGTTCATATCGTGTATTCATTTTGCGAATCGATTTTCAATTACAGAAAATAATTGATTATTTGATTATTCAATTCAAATGCTATTCAATAGACTGTTCTAAACATATACAGTGAATGAGCACTGAATGGGAAAAAACCAAAATTTTAAGTTAAACCAAAAGCTATGCCACAAAAGAAACATTAATTAAAAAAAACAAATTAATAACAACTTAAGCACAAAAAAACAATTATAAAAAAATTAAGAAAATAATCGACAAAATACCACAAAAACAAAAAAAAGAAATCAAAAACGAAAGGAATGAATACAAACACAAATACAGTGCAAATAAATAGTAAAAAAACTTAATGCAATACAAGTGGTCATACTTTTTGATGGCCTCGGAGTCGGCGTCCGTTTCCATCCAAGCGGTGGCCAAATCATAATTATGATGTTCGACACCAGACTGCGGCTCATGTATACCCCAGGCCAGTGACACATCTGTCGGCTTCTCCTGTTCGGCAACACTCGATAGTTCAGTCAGTAATGGGGCCTAACATACAAGAGTGAAAGGGGAACAGTGAGAGAGGGGGGAAAGGGAGCGATAAATGGAGAGTTAGATAAAAGTCAACAAGAATTTTGAGTTTCCAAATGAATGTATAATATTATCATTACTTGTATTATAACAACATTTAGGGGAAAAATAAAATTGCATTTAATTAGTCTCTGGTTTTTCATTCTTACAGTTCGTTTATCTCAATCTCTGGTACTATCGACTGGTTTACAGGTTTTCTGCACTAAACCATTGATTATGATTGCGTGGGCTCTAATGATAGGCTTTATGGGGGTATACTGTATGTCGAGTGCTCTGCACTGTTCACTCCATTGAGTGACTGAACTGAATCCGAACGAATGACTTAGTTATTGAGCGGCAAATTAAGCTATACTACAGTTTAGAAATCGTATACAAAATAAAAGTATAAAAAAAACTTTTCTTTTCTGTTCAGTTCATGACTCGTCTGATATTCGTAACTAAATATTAGAAAACGTTTTGAAGTATTTAAGAGAAAATAAATCCAATTTTCTTATTAACTCTAAAATAAACTTAAGAGTGAAGTGACTCTCGAAAAAGGGAAACGAAAATAAATAAACAAAAATAAATAGAAACCTATTTTAGCTGAAAAACGAAATTATAATTATAAGGAAAAAAACTGAAACTATTTTTAAGTATTTAATTCATATAATAATTAAATTTAAAAACTAATAAATCAAAAAAAAATTATTTAATAACTAAATTAAACCTAAAAAAGGTTTAGAAAAGCATAACAAAAAAAGGAATGGCAGAGGAATTTGAACCCAGGCTCAAACTCAGGAGACGTGAAGACAAGTGAAATGAGAAGAAAAAAATATAATATTTTTCTTTTGCCTCATTTAGTCGTCTTTTAAGGCAAAAAAAAATGTCAGAAAATAATAAATAATGAAAATAATTAAACATTCAGTTTGTGTAACAAAAAAAAAAGACAAAAAATTATTTTCAAATACAATACCAACGAAACAAATGCCCAAAAAATTACCTCAAAATTAATACTTTCCATATGTAGTTCGGATCGGGTCTTCTGGCGCGATCGCACCGACCGTTTCGATGATATACGTTGGGGCACATCGTAGACGAGCTCGTCTTCTGCGTCCAACTCGTGGCCATTGAAGTGCTGCGGGTTAGCCACCCGTTCCAACAGGTCTTTCATTAGTTTGCGGCTCAGATCCGACTGATGTACGAACGGGTGGAGTAGTAGTCGTTCGGCCGACGGCCTCTTCTTCGGGTTCTTAGTCAGGGCCACTTTGACGAAGTGGTGAAAGTTGGCCGACCACCGGCTCTTGTCCTTGAGTTGGGGCGCTTTGAAGCCTGACTTCGACATTAGGAACAGTGCGCGCATCGGATGCAAGTCAAACATTGGCGGCTGGAGTTCAGCCAACTCTATGGCCGTTATGCCGACCGCCCATATGTCGCACTGATGGTTATAACCCCCTAAACAGTGATCATTATATTCACCATTAATTCAATTATTAATATTTATTTACTTTTTTTTAATAATTATTATAAAAATATCAATACTTTTAAGGCATTGAAAAAATATAAACATTTTTTTCGAGTTTAATGCCATTGAAAGTGCATTAGAAAAGCATTAATTTGTTTTTCTCTTTGCATACCTTTCCTCTCGACTGCGGCCACTTCTGGTGCCATCCAATAAGGAGTGCCAATAAAAGACTTGCGTTTATTAATGGTCTGAGTTATCTGAGCGGAGACACCGAAGTCGGCCAGTTTGACGTCGCCGTCCTCTGTCAGCAATATGTTGGCGCCCTTTATGTCCCGGTGCATTTTGCCCATACTGTGCAGGTACAGTATGCCTTTCAGTGTTTCTCTGCATACGTACGCTATTTGTAATTCGCCTACAAATGCAAAAACAAATTATTTAAAAAATAAATTCAATCAAAAATCTAATTATTTTTTATTAAAACAACTTTTAATACAAAAATTATTAACAAAAAAAATATTTTCATCATTTTATTGTACAATAAAGAGGAAAAAATAATTATTTTATTAAAATTTCAATAAAAATCAATAAAAAAAATAATAAAATATTTGGAAAAAAGTCAATAAAAATCATATTTCAGTGAGAATTACGAAAAAATAATTATTAAGTGATTAAAAAAATATGAATAATATTTATAACAAAAAAAAGGATATAATATTCAAATGAATGCAATGAAAGTCAAGGCTCTATTAAGTAAAATAATATATTCATTGAATACAGAATAATGTGTTTCACAAAAAGAGTTCAGAATATATAACATTAATCTCGTATTCAAAACACATTCAAAAAACAGACACAAAAAGCCCCAAAAAAGAGACATTGAATGCGCCAATCATTCAATCGAAAAGACATTGAATTCTGAAGACATACTTAAGGAATACTATTCGTGTGAATATATAAATATTGTTCAGTCATCACAAATACGGGAAAAGTGAGAGAGAAATAGAAAAATATGTAATAAATAAAATTCTATTGACTGGAAAAAAAAGCTGAGTTATGAGTGCATGCATTCAATAGCATTCAATTCCTTATACTTTTTCTTTTCTTCCCATCATTTCCTTCATTAACTCAATGGACAGAATGTCTGCAAACGAATGGACTTTAAATGTGCGGAAAAAAAATAATTTTCAAATATTTTCTACAAAACTATTGACTGAAATAATATATAGTTTTTTTACAGCAATTTAATTGAGTTAATCGTATGAAATAATCGACACATTTTAAAGAGTAAACGAAAACTAATGATAAGTTACAGTTAAGATAAGGACTGTATGTCTGGAATATTATATAAACACTTGAAAAATAATCATTCATTTCTACCAACACTTATCATAAGACAAAAAAAGTCATATTTTTTTAATCATTTCTACTGTTTTTCACATTTCATTACGAGATTTAATAATTTTTAATTCAATAAAACACGTGTTTATTCACATCAAAGAAATATATAATAAAAATATATTTTATTCAGATTTGGGTCAAAAAGCATATAAATATAAAACTTATAAAACATTTATTTGTGCTTTGTTTTGAATACTAATGAGTAGAATAAAAGATTTAATCGTTTAATAAGAATATCCATTAATATTATCTTCACTTATAATAAACTGATTTATATGTTAATCGTAAGCACAGAGTATTCAGCAAAAAAAAAATATGCGAAACAAAACAAAAAACAACTAATCATTAAATATGTTATAAAATATTAATAAAACAAAGATTTAAATGATTGACAAAAATAATCGATTCTTTAAGTGTGAGTCGAATACTAAACCAAAGTTTACATTAAATATAATCAAAAAAAATAATAAAAAAAAATTAATTGAATTAAAAATCATTTATAAAATCTTAATTAAAAAAAACCAAAAAACAAAAAAAAAGTTTTAATTTTCCAAAACATTAAACAAATAAATAAACAAATTATTTATGAAATATGGAAAACAAAGTTAATTAAAACGCAGAAAGAAAAACAAAAAACAGCGAAAAACTAATTAAATGCTGAAAAAAAAAGTTTTAGGAAATAGACTGAAAAATATTGTCTAAACAGCAAAACATCTGCTCTTCACTGAAATAGGCTATTAATTTCAATCCAACGATAAAATTCATTGTAACTGAAACACAAAAAACTATTGGAAATTGTATTGAAAAGCAGTGCAAAAAAAGAGAGAGAATTATGAAAATCGGTTTTCGTTATGCACTGGAATTGAGGCCAGAATTATAATGATTAGCATTTAAGGTAAAAAATACCTATTCGTGAGACTAATGAGCGAACGAAACACACAAAATATGGTTACGCATAACAATTGCTACTTATCTATGGCCAGGGATGACCAGCGAGGGCATAATCTAATTAACCATGCAACAATAATTCACTATAAGCTTAATCGGTATAAAAATAAACTTGGCTACATTTATCCACAAGTATAACAATGATAATTCAATACAAACAAACAGAATCGAATGTAACTTGATAGATAATCAAACAAACTTATAAATTGAGCCATGTTCGTTTAAAAGCAAATATTTCCGCTTGAGTTGGAATGCAATTCACTGTAAGTGTCAAAAGTCTCAACACTTTATAAATTATTTACTGATTAATGAGTGAAACATAACTTTCCACTTATGCACATCTCTGATGTAAAAGTAAAGCACAAATACTGCGAATATATCTGTATTTTTCAATGAGTTTTCGCAATGCATAACAATTTTTATTTTATTTTCGTTCCTTTCTATTCATTTTCACAGCAATTCTGTTCATACAAAACATTATTGAAAAATACTTTTGAAAATATAATTTGAAGAAAAATATTGAGAAATACTTTTTTTGAAATACAATTATCGAATCCACTGCTCAGTCAGTCATTCAGTTAATCATCAAAAATAATTACTCGAATAATAACTCAATAATTAAAATATAAATTCTTTATAATTGTTCGCCAAATGAATAGAAAAGGCTTTCGTTTAATAAATGCAATGAAAAGAAAAACAAAATTAAAAAAATATATTTTTAATTATACAGTGATTGGAATGAAATTCGGGACATTATTTAACAGGCTTAATTAAAAAACTTATATGGCTATAATATCTGGAATAATTAGATCAATTTAAAGTACAGGGCTGAGAAAGAAAAAGTAGACAGAATATAACATTTCAAACAGTATATAAAAAGTTTATACTGTATTTGAAAATCTTTTATGGTTTCAAGACCCTGTTCAACTGAACACCAGTGCGAAATAGCCATGGCTAGTTTTATTAATTAGTAATTAAGCTAGAATCTATCATCAAAAATCATAAACATACCAACATTGGAACATTCACATCATGGGAATGCTATTAATATCACCTTGATATGTTTGTCACATTTAATGTATACATCCTGGTTTTATTTAATTGAATAAATAAGAATTCCTGGAAGTAACCGGAGCACATTTGAAATATAATTTCAATTCGTGTAAAGCGTGAAAATATAATTGTAATCAAACACTGTATTTCGTGATAAACTGATCGATAAGTTTGTCCCGAATTTACTTCAAGTGACTGTACATTAAGAATAAATAACGACTTAATGAAAGACAAAAATAAATAAAAAATTGAATACTAATTGAGAAACGAATATAATTTAATAAATTAATTGAATGACTACTTAATGGAAAACATGTTCTATTAGTTTAAGCAATAATTAATTTTAATTAAAAAATAATAATAAAAACAATTATCAATCGTATGATTGAAATAAAAAATAATTAAAGACGAGAATCAAAAGCGCAGATAAGATAACATAATATTCATAAATAAGAGAAAAATAAATAAAATAAAACCCAAAAAAAAATTAATTCAAATTCAAATATAATTAATATTCCGATCATTCAAACCAGAGATACCCAAACATAACACCACAAGTGCTCATCTCTGCATAAAAATGATTAATCATTTCGATTGAATAAATATATATAAAAACAAGCACGAACGTTATTACCAGCGAGTATACTTTGGATCAATTGGTGATAATTTTGACAATATAGCTATAAGATTGTTGAAAAATTTCAAATTTACGTAAAATTTATGAAAATTTAGAAAAATTTAGAAAATTTTGAAGATTTTTAAAATTTTCAAAATTTTGAAAATTTTTACAACAATGGTGGACGGACGGACAGACAGACGGACAGCTTCTCAAGAACATAAGCGAGTATACTCGCTAAAAATGAAAACTTATATATCATTCGTTAAAAACATAAAAAAATAAATAAAAAGAATAAAAAACATAGGAATAAAAAAAATAAAAATATTTAATAATTTATTCCTCAATAATGTTGTGAAGCCTTAAGAAAAAAAGCAATTTTTCTAATAAACCATTTAATGGAAAGTCGAAAAAAGTACAGAAGTTTTAACAATATATTTCACACTTTAAAAGGCATAACAAAAAACATATTTAAAAAAAAAGAAAAACAAGTTTTTACGCAATAGTTCTCTGAACTTCTCAATTACCTCAACACAAATCTATTGAATTTCAGGCGATATTTAGAAAAAAAATACATAAAAAAAAATAATTCAAAAGTATTGCAAAAAAATACGTATAAGAAGTTTGAGTCAAAAAAAAGTAATCAATAATTCAAACCAAAAAAAAATAATACATAAATGAATCGAAAAAGAGCTCAAAACAGAAAATATGCTAAAAATCGAAACCAAACGGAAAAAAATAAATCTCAAAAAAGTATACGTAGAGTGAAATTGATATCGAAATGGGAGGAAATCCAGAAAAAAATCTATTCTTCAGAGAAAACAAAAAAAAATAATACAAAAACTAATTTAAAACTCAAATACATTAGAGAAAAGTCGAATAAAAAGCTGAAAAAAATTCAATAATAATAATAATTAATTAAATACAATAAAACCAATAATTGTTAGACAAGATCTAACAGGAGATAAATAAACTCCTATTTGAATGGATGAAAAATATGTCAGAATTGGCGTATAATCTGATCACAAAATAGTTTATTTGCTTTTTAAACAATACATAACAATAGGAAACAAACAAAAAGCGCCAAAAATTCTAATCTAAATGCTATTATCGGAACAGAACATGACTTTAGAGAAAAAGTAAAATAAAACAAGCACGAACGTTATTACCAGCGAGTATACCATAGATCTAATGGTGATTATTTTGACCATTCGAAGATAATT